>CAUYPK010036375.1:0-20845 GCA_963574355.1 Loris lydekkerianus
CCCTTTTTTAGTTAAATAATAAAATTCATTTTAAACAAATAATAGGTCGTAGTTTTCTTGTCCTTCAAAAATTTTAAACTTTTTTTTTTTTTTTTTTTTTTTTTTTTTTTTTTTTTTTGAGAAAGTCTCACTCTGTTGCCTAAGCTACAGTGCTATGGCCTCAGCCTGGCTCAGAGCAACCACAATTTCCTCGTCTCAAGTGATCCTCCTGCTTCAGCCTCCCAAGTAGCTGGGATTACATGTGTGCACCACTATGCCCAGCTAGTTTTTCTTTCTTTCTTTTTTTCTTTCTTTCTTTCTTTCTTTCTTTCTTTCTTTCTTTCTTTCTTTCTTTCTTTCTTTCTTTCTTTCTTTTTTTTCAGCAGAGGTGGGGCCTCACTCTTGTTCAGTCTGGTCTGGAAACTGAGCTCAAGCAATCTACCTACCTTGGCCTCCCAGAGTGCTGGGTTATAGGCCTGAGTCACCGCGCCTCTAAAGAATGATTTTTTTAATAGGGAGCATACTAGATGAGTGCCATATACTCATATTTAGTAATAAAATTATAAATTTATATTCTGTTAGAAGAAAACAGTAGTAAGTGGTGCCTGTGATTCATTGAGTGGGGAACCGGCCCCATATACCGAGGGTGGCAGGTTCAAACCCAGCCCTAGACAAACTGCAACAAAAAATAGCTGGGCATTGCAGTGGGTGCCTGTGGTGCCAGCTACTCAGGAGATTGAGGCAACAGAATTGCCTAAGTCCACGAGCTGGAGGTTGCTGTGAGCTGTGATACCATAGCGCTGGCACTCTACCGAGGGTGATAAAATGAGACTCTGTCTCAATTAAAAAAAAAAAAAAAAAGACAGTAGTAAACAAATCCTTAATCAATTTTCAGATGTTAGTCAGATATTTAATTACTTTTGGTTAAATTGAGAAAAGTTTCTTCAGATGCTGATGGGATGTGAAGGTCTGATCACTATGTCTGACAAGATATATTAGGAAGGAGTTCAGTGAAGAAATACAATTTAAGATAATGCTTCCCCCATCCCCCATTTCACTTAGGAGTGCCTACTTCAAGAACACTGGAGAATTGAAATGACTGCTGTGTTAGTTCTAAAACTAAAATATTCAAAAAAGAAATGTTTTTTAAACAATTATGTCTAATTGTACTTAGGAAATAAAGAGGTTCTTAGTATTTATGAATCAATAAGTGTTCTTTCTGTTTTCCGACTGTGTTTTCTCTGCCAGAGGTCTGTTAAATAGAAGAAGAAATCTATTTATTATTGAATTTAAAATCTCTTTTATTTTTAATTAAGAAAAGTTTTATATTATGAAAAAGCCCTGCAATCAATAGCAAAATCCAAACAATGGAAAAAAACTATAAACAGAAAAAAGTCAGTCTTTTTTGAGATTTAGAACTCAGCTTCGATTTCCATTAGTAACAATTTACATTTGTGTTTCCATCTCATATCTCTTAGGAATAGCCTGGATTGATGAATGAGTAGATTAAGTTGTATATTAAACAAATATTTATTGAGCACTTCCCACGTGTCAGGCCCTATGCTTGGTGCTAGGAAATGTAGTTACAAAAAAGGCTGCAAATGTATCTGCCCTCAGTGAGCTTCTGGGGCAAGTAGGGAAAGTGATGACAATTAGGTAAGAATTTTCCTAAGGATGAGAAGTGCCAGGGTGGGGGAAATACAGGTAGTGGTAAGATTCAGTAGAAGTCTCCGTCTTTGCCTGTAGAGTTTTAAAAGACTTTTTAAAGGAAGTTTTAGGAAGTGATGTATACACTAAGACCTGAGGAAGGCAGGCAGTGGCTTTAACAAATTCTTTCATCTATTTTAGGCTATCAAAGGCAGAAGGAATGCTATGCAGTCATATGCAATTTAAGCAGTGCCTGTGTTTTAACACTTATATCTGTCAGATATATCTGAGCACATTAGCATTATTAAGCTTTGATGTGAATTAGTATTTTTTCAAGAGTTTAAGCTTTCAGAAGTGAAAATTCTTAATTTGGGATTAAAAATAAATTGCTGCCAAAAAAGCTAAAATCTAAGTTGGTAAATATATGTGTGACTTCTAAAATATGAAGAAGGGACAGAAAGGGCAAATGAACTTTAAACTATAGTATGACGGATTTAGGTAGAAAATTATCAAAAACTTCCAAGAGGAATTTCTTAAATCATAGCATTAATTTAATCAATGTTATAAATCACCCTACCATGGGTGATGAAGGAATCATCAAATTTCACCCCAAAATGTGACTCCCTGGTATAAAGACTATTTTGAATTAAGGCCATTGGAGATCAAGTAGCCCTGTAAGGGGATTTCCCTCTAACTGCATAAAACTAGATAGACCCATCAAAAAGAACTATTGGCTTTTCTTCCTTTCCTGTTATCTCAGTATATTGCAGAAAGAGGATCAAGAATAAAACCAGACCTGCTTCAATCTATTTTAAAGATAATACATATCTCACAGATTAATTTAATTTCCAAAGAGAATCATTTGCAAGTCAATCTGATTCCCTCAATCCATTTATTCTCCCAAGTATCTATTCATCTCCTTAGTAACCACTCCTTACCTACACTCCTCATTCTCCTACCTTCCCTCTAAAAGATGTGTATAAAAATATTTCAACTGCACTGGGGTGTTGAGTAATTACTCTTGAGATTCCTGCCATGTACATGGTATTGGCAAAGAAACATTTATCTTATTAATTTGCCTTAATTGTGAGTTGATCTTTTAGTGAAACCTTGGGGGAAAGGGCTAGTTTCCCTCACCCATATAGTGACAAAACTTCTTTGCTTGACCAAACTTCAGTCAAGCTCCTGAGCCTTCTTTTAGGCTTGTCGGTGAACTTCTTTATAAAATCTAGTTTTACCAAAGAACCCTGCTATGTTCATATAACAAGAACTGCCCCCCTGTATCTGATGACCCTTCCTATTTCACATGAGATGAAAATGATGGAGCCAGTCAGGCTAGGGCCAACATGGCACAGCTGGTCTGGTCAGTTTAGGTCCTACCTGACCTTTACCTCATGTCTTCCGTTCTTGTGGTTTTGTAACCTAAAACCACAGCTTTAGTCGAAAAGTTAATATCTTGAGTAGTTTAGGGCAATTGATTTTGGAGATTAACCTTAAATTGGAATGTTTTGGGTCATGGATAACATAATTACTGTTTATTATGAGTAATGGGTCATGTCTGTTATTAAGATAAGGGTTAACATGATTTTTACTTTGAACTTTCATGTATAAAACCATTTTGGAAATGGAAGAGCAGAACCATCTTGGAGAGGCTACTCTCACTGTTCTCCAGAAAAACCAGCCTTCTGACAAAGTTTGGTAGACCTGTCCCCATCTCTAAATATTGGCTGACAGACCCTCTTCTGGTAACACTCATCCACCACCATCTCCCAGGAGATGTCCAATCATCCTGGCCCATCTTCAGCAAGAATTTTGTTAGACTGGGTTAGCATGAATCTCCGTCACCCTGATGTTGCCTCTTAGTAATTTTTCATCCACTGCTTTCCATACTACTCCTTGGCTATAAACGTCTACTTTCTCATGATGCATTCAAAGTTGAGTTCAGTCTTTCCCCTCTGCAAAATGCTACTGGACGGGTTCCTACACCTGCATTGGTACAGCATTCTTCTTTTCAGAGCTGGACAGGGACCCTTCATTTTCTATACCAGGTGAGATTAGAAATCAGTCTCATCACAGACTCCATCTCTAGGCACTAACAGGTTCTTTTTGAGCCCAAAACAAGGTCATAAATGAAAAAACCAGCCTGACTGGTATCTGACATGGACTGGTCTCCATTTACTGTCTCCATTTACCACACACCCTACTACCTCGCCTGGGGCAAAGACCCCCAAGGACAAAATTCCTTTCCACTCTGGCAGTTTTAAAATTATTTTTTGCTTGCAGGCTCCTGGTCCACTGTGATCTGTTCCAGACATACATTCCATTTGTCCCAAACCCTTCTGCCTGTAGGATAGGAAAAGTAGTATATAAAATCCTAAACAGAAGGCCCACTTGGGCTTCCCACTTGGGTTCTCTGTAGAGGACACCAAGAGCCAGATGACCTCTGAGCAAGATGATTTGCAGCTGGGGGCGGACCCTCAGGCAATTCCTCTGCAGGTGCTCCTTGCAGAGAAAGAGCCTGTGCCCATGGTGATCCTTACGATCCTTACGCACACAGTCATTATTTAATACCAGCCTCACGGGTCTTGTGCTGTCTCAATAAAAGGTTAGTGCTGAGGTTGCTCTGGGCTATTCTGCAATCAAGGTTAGTCTGCCTCCTGCAAGCTTGTACTTCTAATCTGCGTCATGCCTGGTTCCTTCCTGAGGCCATCAAGACCAGGGCCATAGGGGCTGTGACAGTTCTCCCCATTCAGCTTGCCAAAGGCTCTTTCTCTCCACTCCTTACTTTCCATAAAATCTGTCCTTTTGCTTACTTGTGTGGTCCATGGATTTGAGAGCTGATGTGGTGAAAATAAGATGGAATCAGTCAGGCTAGAGCTAACATGGTCTAGTTGATTTAGGTCCTATTTGACCTTTATCTGCTGTCTCCCATTCTCATTGTTTTGTAAATTTAGCTCCTACTCTAAAGACACCTATCTTTTGTGGTTAAGAAGAATTGATTTAGGAAATTGACTTTTGAATTGGAAATGTTGTAATAGGTCACAAATGTTGTAATAGGTTAGTTATTTTGATTATCACTTAAAATTAGAGTTAGTGTGGTCTTGCTTTGAACTTTTATGTATAAAACATGATTTTGAAAATGAAAGAATGGTCTCACTGTTCTCCAAAATTGCTTCCTTCTGACAAATAATGTTGGGTGGACCTATCCCTGTCTCTGCATATTGGCTAACAGTGACAAGTGCTAGACCCTCATCTTCTGGTAAGAGATTGATTCCTCTGAGATGGAGGACTAGGCAGAGAGAAATTTTGGCAACACCATGATGATTCTGATAAACTCTGCATTACTCTGCTTTAATGAGTATCATTAAATGATTCTTTTTAAAAAAATATAGGTCAGCTATATGTAGGGAATTTAGGGTTTGTTGACAATTTCTCACTATTCTTTGAAAAATCTTAAATCTTACCTATGTTAAATTCTTTAATGCTTCTTATGAAAGGCTTGTTCTACTGGACGATTTACAGAGTAAAGTCTAGGCTTTTTGTCATGAAATCCAAGGACAATCACGGAAGTGCTGCGTGTTCAGCTCAAGAACAAGATATTTATGGGAGTGTATAAGTACTTTGCTTTGATGGTGAGGTGTATTGAGTAGTAAATTTTGGGAAATAACTCAGGTAGAGAACATCTGTTTATTGACTGAGAACTTCTCACTGCTGCTGTCTTTGTTCAGGCACTTACCATTCTTGGCTTGGATGGCTGCAGTAAATGTCTAACCAGTTTTCCTTCCTATAATCTCGTCTCATTTGCATATGCATTTCACTTTGCTGCCCAAGTGATTGTTTTAAGATGGCAAATCAGACTATGTTGCTCCTAGCTTAAAAATTCTTTTGTGATATCCCATTGCCTTGAGGGTTGCAATCAGCTTTGCAAAGTGCATTTTCATTTGACACCCCTTTTCAAAGTTTCTATGGTGTTACAGCTTTCTACTTAACTTTTTACTTAGGCAGATGAATTACTAGCAGTTTCACAAATAGCATTTACCAGTCCATGGGCCTGTCCTCTTTTTTCCTCTGCCAGCACAGCCTCCATATTGCCTGTGAATCAATTAAGAGTTAAGAGCAGTGTTACTTAACTGAGGTAGGTTGTATTTTTCTATTTCTATTCAGTACCCTATAACACCTTGTTTACTGGTCTAGTAGGGTACCAGCCTTGCTGACTTAAAACTTTTGAATCTCTTTTCTCTCTTTCCTAATAGATCATTTGATCTTTTTTAGGTGAGCTATTCTGTTCTGCTTGTTTTTATATACACAGAGTTCAATGTAATTTCTGAAGAATGGAAGGCATATGATAGATGTGGAAAGTTTCCTTTGACACTGCTCCTTAACATACTAGGAAAATAACTTATTTTACAACATTTATTTTATTTTCTTCTATGTGAAACTGTACTTTTTAAAACCTTGTTACCAAAGGTTTGGACTCTATAGATAAGGATTGTGGTTGAAGTATTAGAAGAGAACAAATGATACAGTTTGTTGGTTAAGAAGAGGGTCAGTGGAGTCACTTTCGGTTTGTTTGAATCTTGGGTTTTTAATTTATTAGCTGTGTGATTTTGAACAGAACTTCTCCAATGCTTCAGTTATTTCATCTGGAAAATAAGTGCTTCCCACACAGAGTTGTTGGAGGACTAATCGGGATAATTCTTGTTAACATTGCTTTTTGGAAGAGAGCAAGCATTTAATATATGTTAGATATTATTATTTTAGGTATTTCTGCTTTTTCCCCCTTCTTTTGATCCTGGGATCTGCTAGCATTCTTTGGAACTATATGGAAACACAAGGGTAAGCATCAAGAGTAGGGGAATTGAAAAATGATGAAGGCATGACCCTTTTCACCTATTTCAACATTATAAAAATGGAAGTTCCTATAAGGAAGAAAGGAACAAAGTACTTTAAGAATTTAGTCGAGAGGGAGATTATTATAGCTGATTCATGGCTCTCCACTTTGGCATCCTTAACCTTTTGAAATGGGTAATTCTTTGTTGTGTGTGGTTGTCTTGTTCATTGTAAGATGTTCAGCAGAATTTGTGCCTTCTACCCACTAGATGCCAGGAGCATGTCCCATCTGTGAAAACCAAGACTGTTTCCAAACATTGTCAAATATCTCCAGAGAGTAAATTTGGTCCCACTTGAGAACCACTGAGCCATGGAAATGTGGGGAAAATATGGCCTGGATATGCAGGGAGGTATGGGATGAAGCCAGGTCAACTGTGGGACTAAATTTCAAATGAATAACAAAGACCAAAAGAGGCTTTGCAAATTCACCTTTGGGAAATCTTTAAAAATCTGATTGAACTTTACTTGTCTAAAGTAAATCAGCACTGAGTTTGAAAAAGGAAGGGATTATCTGGGTCCATCGTTAACATTTGCCAGTCCTAGAAGATAATGGATCATCCTGTGTATTCTCAGTGCACAGTGGTCAGTGCAACAGGGCTTCTGACCCAGGGGGACTTGCGTGCTACTTCTTTGAAGGTAGAAGCTGTGTTTTATGAATCAAGTTTATGAGACATTTTAAAAAGTGCTACAGAGTTAGATATGCCTGTATTTAAACAGTAATTCAAATCAGAAAGGCACTTTCACAAGATTACTAACACAAAATTTCCTAAGAGTATAGAGGAGGAAAGAATCTTTTCAGGCTTGGTAATAGAGAAAGGCTTTCCCCAGAGCGTATACAAACAGAGCCTGGAAAATGAGTGAGGTTTAGATTAGAAACATGACAGGTATTTCAGGCTAGTGAGAAATCCTGAACAAAGAGACGTAGGTAGAAATACATGGGAAAGGTTTAGCAGAGAATAAACTGGACTGGAGCTGAGGGCTTGGTGAATCACAGGAGATGAAGCTAAAGAGATTATTTGGATTCTGTTGAAGTCCAAGTGTTTCCATTTATGAAAAGACCAGTAAAATGCTGTTTGGGGCATTTGCTATGATGTCTTTGAGAGTTATAAGCTATCTCAGAAACTTTAGAGATGACTCAAAGGGACAGACCAACTGTGCTTTTAGTTAGGTCCTCATGGCTTTTCTCCATGGTGTGCTGGTCATTAGTCTGGAGAATGTACTTATTCTGGTTCCAAGTGCTCATTTCTGAAACTGTGGTTTTCAGGGTATCATGCCTCTAATGCCTGTTGGAAAAGTTTCAATTTTTAAAACTGTCTTCTCTCTCTCTCTTTTTTTTTTTTTGCTCTGATTCCCACTGCTTTGTTTATATGGGTTACAGTAAAGATGCCTATTTTTCTTAACAACTCCCAAGGATTCTGGACTGATTTGGGGGTGACAATAATAAACAAAATGATTCAAATATGACACCACACGGTGAAGTGCCATACATGTCATCATACCCTACTTCCTACCGTGTATAAATACAGGTGCACAGAAGTGGCATCCACCAGCAAATCAAATGAACAAAGTAACATTAAAATTCAACCATGTCATCCACTGGCAACCAAAAATCTCTCTCTTTTTCTTAAATTTAAGTCAAGGTAATTTTCTTCAAATCTGAAAGGATGAAAACAATGCCAAATTAAAATATATGAAAATGCACTTAAAAGAACACATTAAATAATCCCGTTCAAGTTATCTGTCATGTCATCATTTGAATAAGAATTCAATAGAGCATGTGTGTCCAGTTTTGAGTATTTTCGTATCCACTGTTCTTAAATTTGGAATTCTGAAGTTGATGCTTACATCCAGATAGAAGTGTACATAAATTGCTTGTCAGATAACCTGTGGGCATATGCATGCATGTCAACTGAAGCAGAAAGGGAGAGAGGAAAAAACAAAATCATCTCCTCAGAGACCAACTAATGCTGAAGCCTCTTAACTGAAAAATTGCAATAATTCTGTGTTAATTTAGGCTTAAGATTTCACACACTGGGACTGAATTTCTAGTGAGTCAATAGGTGTCACATTGATAGTAATATTTAAATTTTGACGGTTTCTGCTCCAAGTTCTTGAAGAAAAAGAAATGGGTCTTTTTATAGTACTTGCTTACCTAAATGCTCCCATGTGTTATATAGCAATCATTATGCCCCATTAACTGAAGTTCTGGGTATTTTTATTTTCTTGCTATGAGGTGTAATCCCAGGAGGGGACTTTTTTCGCATTTACTCAGAACCAGAAATTGCAAGGCTGGACCCCACTTGCTCTGCTGCCTCTTGGCCGTGAGTCCTTCTTTTGCACGGTAGCAGCTGTAGGTCTCTGCCTGTGCTGTGACCCCTTTTCTGAGATGTTGCTGAACTGCATGAAGGTGAACTGCAGCCCCTGCAGCACCCCCTTTCCTCGGGTCCACTGGCTCTCATTTGCTGTGGTCTGCAGCCCACACTGCTGCCTGCTGCCTCTGCACAGCAAAGTCCTGCCAGGCTTCTCCCCCTCTGGACAAAGAAAATATCTACTGCCTTCCATGACCAGCTCTTAGAGAAAGTGTTCCTCAGTGTAGCTTTAGGGACTCCCAGGGGCCACTGCATACTGAACTCAGGTCCTGGTACTCACCCTTGATAATTATTATTTTATTTTTCAGATTAAGTGAGGGTACAAACAACTAGGTTACAATGTTTGTATTTGTTAGGTAGAGTCCCTCTTGTAGTTGTGCCATATACTCTTACATTGTGCCATTAAATGAGAGCACAACAATCCCCTCCCTCTTCTCCTTTTCCTGTCTCTCTTTCTCCTCCCCCCAACTTGTATTGAATTAGTTTTTCTCCTATGTGGGCATGAATTAGCTGGCTTCATGTTAGCATTGAGTACATTGGATACTTGCTTTTTTATTCTCATGACACTTTACTAAGAAGAATGTGTTTCAACTCCTTCCAGGTAAATACAAAAGATGTAAAGTCTCCATCTTTTTTTATGGCTGAATACTGCTCTGTGGCATATATAGACCACAGTTGCTTATTATTTTTCTTTAAGGAACAACATCATTTTCTCTTTGAGAATTCATTTTACTTTACCAGTCTGTCAAATATAAGTACATTTCTAAATTCCTCTCTTTTAATTCCTGCCTCCAATCCTCTACCTCTTACCTCTATCTAGATAGGTGTGTGGTTAAGATCAATTTTCCAAGTTACTTTACATTTTGAAATAGTTAATTTGCCACAGAGTGATATATTTGGGAACCTTATCTGCACAAACATCCAAAGGAGCTCTAAGGACAAGCATTTCAAAATTCAAATGCTGTCTGATTTCTGGCTCAATCAAAATAATCAGGTCATTGAGAAAAACTGTTTATTTAGGGTTTACATTTCTAACCTATTTGTATTTATGACTCAGAAAGTTTGTAAGTAATCTTTCCAAACAACTAAACTATTGCCAAGTGATGAGGAACTAGGTAGCAGGTCTCTGTTCCTGGTTCCTACTACTGAAGATGATGACTGGTTCTGAGTTGACAGAATGAATGAGCAGAGAAAGCAGGTGCAGGCAGGCAAAATGCCAAAGTTTTATTAAAGATTAAAGCATAGCACATTCCTGAGGAGGAAGGAGTCAGGTCATGTACATGGAGGAGACTCAGAGTTTGGCAAGACTTTCCTTTTATACTGACTCCCTAATTTTATGTTAAGTGGTGGTGGTGGTGGAATAGTCATGGTTTTTGTTGGTAAAATGTGGAGAATTCCTGGAATTTGGAACTTTCCCCTTTCCCATCCTTGTAGGGCAATTTTCAGGCATTGTCATGGTACTTGTAAACTGTCGTGGCACTGATGGGTGTGATTTTTACTGTGAGGTAGGTCATGTAGGGACACTGTGCACATACATGATCCAAAGACCCTCTATGGAACCCCTGATAATATCTCCACTTTGGGGTTTCTCTGCTTCTTTCTGATTGGTCGGTGGGGAACTGGTATGTCCTTGGGGGAACCTTTTGACAAGTCTTCTGTTTCTCTGTGAGAGCTCCTTCCTTAGAGTCCTAATCAGACTGTTCCCAAAACAACTCAAGGCAGTATGACCACATTTGTCTGTCCTTGTCAGCAAGTCCCTGGGACACTTATTAACCTTGATCTCAAGGCAAGCCACCTGCAAGGTTTGACACCTACAGGGTCTTAATTAACCCCATTTCCATCATAACTCAGCATGACAACTCAGACCAGCCTGACCCAAGCCAGTCCAAAATAGGATCCAGCATCTATCCTCTTCATGTCTGCATAACTAACACTATTGCTGTGTAAATACCGATTGTTTGGCTTCCCTCAAGTTTGTCTATTGATGTCTTAAACACTTCAATGGTGGTATTAATGTTATTTGAAGGAAAAACCTTTGAAAAGTAATTAGGTTTAGATGAAATCATGAGGGTGGGATCCTCATGATGGGGTTTGTGTCCTTTTTTTTTTGGTGCTACTTTTTAAAAAATTTATTTATTTTTATTGTTAAATCATAGCTGTGTACATTAGTGCAATCAAGGGGGTATAATGTGCTGCTTTCATATACAATCTGAAGTATTCTCATCAAACTGTTCGCATAGCCTTCATGGCATTTTCTTAGTTACTGTATGTAAGCATTTGTATTCTGCATTTAGTAAGTTTGGCCTGTACCCAAACTTACTAAATTTGGGTACAGGCCACATCTTACTAAGATGCACCATAGATGTGGCCCCACCCATTACCCTCCCTCCACCCTAACCTCCCCCCTCCCTTCCTCTTCCTTGGCCCTTTTCCCATAGTGTTTTGCTATTGTTGGGCTATAGCCTTCATGTGAAAGCTATAATTTAGCTTCATAGTAGAGCTGAGCACATTGGATACTTTTTCTTCCATTCCTGAGATACTTTGCTAAGAAGAATATGTTCCAGCTCCTTCCATGTAAACATGAAAGAGGTAAAGTCTCCATCTTTCTTGAAGGCTGCATAATATTCCATGGTGTACATGTACCACAATTTGCTAGTCAATTCGTGGGTCGATGGGCACTTGGGCTTCTTCCATGACTTAGCAATTATGAATTGGGCTGCAATAAACATTCTGGTACAGATGTTTGTTATATCGTGACTTTTGGTCTTCTGGGTATAAACCTAGTAAAGGAATTATAGGATCAAATGGCAGGCCTATTTTTACATCTCTAAGTATTTTCCAAACATCCTTCCAGAAGGGACGTATTAGTGGGCATTCCCACCAGCAGTGTAGAAATTTTGCAAGGTTTTTAACTCTGGCAGGGGCTCAATGCAGACTAAATATTCTTGCATATGACCCTACACAGCTAACCCAAAATGAGGATTTTCCCCCTCTTTTCCCTTTTCATGTACTCCCCAACCCCCATTCTCATATTCCTTTAGCATGTAATTTTAGTAATACAGTGTCGATTTTGGTCAGTCATCTTTAAAAGTGCAGTGAAAACTCATCCTTGTTTTATTCTAATACTCTATAATTTTTTACATACAACTATATTCCCTACCCCGAGGTTCTACTAATCAGCCAAAATATTTTATATATCATTTAGTGTGCTATATAGCTGTCACCTTATTGCAATTATTCTTATTCAACATTAGCTTATTTATTGAAAATAATTTCACTAAGTTGTATCTTGGGTCTTCCCATTTGATTTATATGACATTTTATGGTAGCATCTTTTCAAATCTCAATTTTCAAAATCTCTGGAATGTGATATAGTATAATAAAATGTTGACTTAAGATATTAATTAGGTGATAAAATGCTACATATAACGTTCATTTTTAATATGTAAACTGCTAGTTCCAGTTTCATGCCCTGTAATTATGGAGAAATATAAAATTTATGCTTACCCTTGAAGGAACAGAAAAAAGTAGAGTAGGAAATTTGCCTTTTTATTATTCTAGCATCCTAACTATGATGACACAATGGTTTAAGAATAAAGTCACATAAAATCCTCACTTCTCCTGGAGAATAGATGCTCTGCAAGGGATCAGCAATCCTAGGCAAGCACAGAAGATCCCAACTCAACATCAGATCAGGATCTGACAGAAAATTGCTATAAATCTTCCATGTGTTCTTTTCCTTGTCATCTCCTATTTGGCATCCCTTTGCTGTTATTTTATAAAGGATTTTGGCCAAAATGAGTGGTTGGTTTTAAATTAAGGAATGGGGAGATAAGAAGTCAGAGACACTAACATGCATGAAAGAACACCCCCCAAATCTGTCTCATATCAAACTCTGTTAGACTTGCTCTTTCAGGATCAGTCTAATTCAAAGTATAACCAGGATTTTCTCAATATCTTATGACATAAGGGCCAAGACATTTTTAAGAAGAGGAAACATTCAAACTATCATAATAAACAAAGTTGAAAGACAAGAGACCGATGAAAAACAGTTAAGAGAAAGACTCCAGAGAGACTTACCTGGCTCTAAGAGAAGTGGAGGGATGCAAGTTTTGTAATCTGTAACTCCTTTGTTTTTTGTTTTTTGTTTTTTTTTATTCCTTAATATGAATGCAACTGTCCTAAGGAGAATATTTACTCTTTCCTTAGGCAAACTTGTAGTTGAATTCTAGTCTCTATTTTACTAGCCTAGAAAATCTTCTTTTCCTATTTTATTACTGTCTGTGCTATAAAAATAATGTGTATAATAAACATAAGTAATACTCAAAAATAAGAACTAAATTTCAAGTGATTTTTTTAAATATTTATCTTGAAGTGAGTCATTCTCTATTCTACTAATAATACAAAGAATTGAAAACTTAAGGTCATTGAAAAAAAGTCAAGATGTTCTCTAGACAACTGGACTGAATCTATCAATTATTGTCACTAAAGTAGGTGAATAAAGTTTACTAAACTGAATTATAATGCTGTTCTTCAATAAAAACCCTCCACTCAAAGGAAAAAAATGTACTTCCAAAGAGCTGAGGCTCTGCACTTTTATTTCACTGTCTATAAATGGTCACTGGGACACCAATCAATTTTCCATAGATACCAAAGTGAATGGCTGATCATAAATTAAGGACTGGGGAGATGTGAAGCCAGAGACAATATTCAGGCAAGATCACCCTAAAACCCATCTCAAACCAAACTCTGTAAGTTCTCCTCTTTCAGGGTCAGTCTAATTCAAAGTATAAGTAGGATTTTTCTGCTATCCTATGAAATCAAATGACATACACATTTTAAAAAAAAGGACACATCCAAAAAATCTCGTAAACAAAGTCAAAAGACAAGAGACTGATCAAGCATATGTGACTGAGAAAGACTTAATATTCCATACTATTGTAAAGAGTATCTAGATATCAATAAGCAAAATATGAACTCTCACTTTAAAAAGGCAGTACACATAAACAGAAAATCAACCCAAGAACACAAATTATCAAAATACAAAAAAGAAATTTGACCACAATAATAATCAAAGAACTGATCATCAAAATAATATGACATACTTTTCTCACTTTTCAAAGTGGTAAATAACTTTCCAATGTGTTTTTTTTTTAATGATACTCAGGAGTGGCACCTGTGGCTCAAAGGAGTAGGGTTCTGGCCCCATATACTGGAGGTAGTGGATTCAAACCCAGTCCCAGCCAAAAACTGCAAAAAAAAAAAAAAAAAAAAAAAAAAAAAAAAGCTTAAAAATGATACTCAGTGTTGGAAAGGGTTTAGAAAGCAAGGCACTTTCATATGTTACTGATAACGCAAATTATTATTCTTAGAAAGTAATATATATTTATTAAATGTTTAGCATATATTTAACATAGTTTATTGTATATTTATATTGAACTTACATTTATAAATATATATTACATAATATACATATTTATATGATATTCATGTTAGTTTATATATTAAATATTTATTTCCAAATGCATATATATTTTAAAGACCTGTACATATTTTGGTGGGGGTGGGTAAGAACAAAAGAAAAGGGCAGGTGGCTTATTGTTATAAGATTGTTTTCTTCCCTTTCTCTCTTCGGCTTCTGGGACCCCCATAATGCATATAATGGTTCACTAAATTGTGTCCTGATGCTGTCTTCGTTGTGTCCTGATAACTGATGCTGTCTTCACTCTTTTATTTTCTTTTTCCTTTTTGTTCCTCTCATTGGTAATTTCAAGTGGCCCATCTTTAAAAGTACTGGTTCTTCCTTCTACTTGATAAAATTTGCTATTGAAGGTCTCTGTTGCATCTTTCATTTTGTTACTGAATTCTTCAATTGCAAGATTTATGTTTGATTCATTTATTTTATGGTTTCTATCTCTTTGTTGACATTCTTATTTTGTTCATGTATCATTTTCCTGATTTTGTTTAGTTGTCTACTGTGCTCTTTTATAACACTACTTTAAGACGATTATTTTCAATTATTTGTCAGACAATTTATAGATCTCCATTTCTAGGATCACTTCATAGAGATTTATTTTTGTCCTTTGGTTTTGACATGTTTCCATGATTCTTTGTGGTCTTTGTAGCTTTGTGGTGGTGTCTGCAAATAAGAACAAATAGCTACCTCTTGCAGTCTTTAGGAACTAGCTTTGACAGATAAAAACCTTCACCAATCAGCCTGGCTAGAGATTCTGGAAGCTTCTCAAACTTTTACTATAGATGTGTAGTTTACATATTTGTTAATGTAAATTTCTAAATAAAATAATTTATCAGTTTTTTGAGAATCTATAATCTCTTCCTCCCTCTGGTGTTTAACTGTTGTACCGTGAGCCAGAACATCATAGGCAAACCCCACTCCTCTCCCTCTTTCATTGTGGAGAAACTTCTAGTTTTATGTTTTCTCCACATCTGGTAGAGCCAATCTTGTAACAGTAAACCACCTGTCCCTTTTCTTTTGTTCTTACCCATCCCCACCAAACTAGGCCACCTGTCAGCACTTTTGAGAAAGAGAAATCATTTCCTCATGCAGCATACCAAAAGTCTAGGACATTGAAAACACAAGTCAATTTTCATCTTCCTTTCCTGGGGAGAAGTTCGGGGTTGTATGCCTTCTTTCAACCTTATAGAGCCATGTCATTGATGGTAAACCTCCAGCCCTTTACTTTGTCCTTAGTTCACCCCAAGCATCTAAAGTAAGTCAGTTCTATCCTTGCTGCAAGTGAGACAAGACAGAAATCAGCCCTTGGGCAGCACACTGAAAAGGGAGTTAAGACTTAAATGCACACTCCACTCTTTCTTTCCCTCAAGTGAGAAACCATGGCTGAGTTGATCCCTCTCAGTACCAAGTTGTGCTACCTTTGGAGAGAAGTTGAAACAGGTAATGTAAAATTGCTCTTTTCACCTGTTTTAATGGGGCTGTTCTCAGTTGTGTGTTCATCTGGGATACTGCAACTTTGTAACTGCATTTTGGACTTCTCCTAAAGATACTTTGGTCAATAAGACATTGTTAGATCTGTGTTTCCATGGGAACACAAGAGCCGCCATCCTCCTGACATTACTCTTCAAGGCAGAGACTTCTGAAATCCCAATTTTATAGATGGAAAATTGACACTTAGAGATGTTAAGTAATTTGTCTATGTCAAATAAACAGAAATAATAGAGCCAAAATGTCAACAGCTTAACAATACTTCAAATTTTTTTCCTAATTATAAACAATTCTTGCATACAAATCATTATTTGTTTTCAAGTACCACATACATATGGTCATTAGGAAAGTTTTCAGATACACAAAAGTCAAGAAACATAAAATCTATACAGACAGAAACAAATGAAGCCCTCCCAGCAATACTAATAAGTTGAAACACGCATAGGCAAACCAGAAAGGATACTGTTGACTGTGTTTTTTGGAAATGTATCATAACACAGTCTATTTCAAAACTTTCAGAGTGATCCACATGTATATACATAGGAATGAAATGACTAGATCAAGGGCATACTTATTTGAAATATTGATCTATATCAACTTATTTCCCTTCATTATGATTTTTACAATTCCTCATATGAAATGTCAATTAGCAGCACAAATATTTTTCTGGTTTTCAATGTAAAAATTTAAAAACAATAGTCTATCATTATTATTTGCTTTTCTACTGATTTGTTAGATTGAAAATCTTTATATATGTTTATATTCTACTTTTATGTTTTTATAAATTGCCTAGACATAGAGTTATAGTTTTAATGATTTACTGGTCTTTTCCTTCTTATTTGTAAGAACTTTCTATTTGCTAAAAATATTAAACTTTTGTCATATATATTCCAAATATTTTTTTCTATATAATATGTCAATTTTGGTTGATTTTGTTTATGTCTGTGTATATCTTTATTCAGGCTTTCCTAACATACTTTAAAATATTTTCTTAAAGAGTCAGGGCAAGATGGCTGACTGATGCCAACTTTCCACAGAGGTTCCTGTCCAACAGGAGAGTTAAAGGACAGGAATTTAGCAAGTAACCTGGTGGATTAGAGCTGAGCCAAGAGAGAATGTTGAAGAATGCACATCAACCCTGCTGAGGCGAGCTGCGACCCCAAGTGTACAAACAAAAGGTACAAAATCCATTGTCAAGCATATGGAAGTCCCCTCCCTTAATGAGAATGTCTCGGAGTACTCCATAGAAACAAGGGAGCAGAGTTACCTTTATAGGAACCAGAGTACATCAATTCCTCTCATTATATCCCATGGGAGAGACCCTCTAAAAACTCGACACTTCCCCTACTAGGGTGCCATGACACTCTCCTGACAGGCATAAAACTATATAAAACTGTATATATTCTCTACCTGCAATTTTGAGCTCCAAGCACTCCCCTCCAATCTCACTCTGAGGTCTGGAAGCCTGTCACCCAGGAGTTCAGATTGTCTGAACTTGGGCATTTTCTTGAGAGGTATAGACAGGGCATGGACTGCTACTGGTCAGTGCTGATTCTGTAGCACAGGAGTAAGTAGAGGATGGTCAGCTGAGAGGGAACCATACCAGAGGGGCGGTGCCCAGAGGCACAGAGCAACAGCTACTTTGGGACAAATAGGGCTCACCCCTGGATTTTCTGGAGTCACAAGCCCTGTCTCTCTGGGCAACCAGAGGTGGGCATCTCTCTCTAGGCATCTTCTCTGGTGGCAGCCACTGGAAGAACAGATATGGGATAGAAACGCAGGCCCCATGAGAAAAAGGTTTGCCTGAGGCAGTACAGGCCGGGTGGATCACGGGGACTAGAATACGCATGTGCAGAGCCAGCAGATTCCCATGGCGGGGCAGACCCAGAGAGCCACTTTACTGAGCCTAAGATTCACCTGACCCTCAGGGGATCATTAGCCAAGACAAAGGAGGGCAGGCAGAGGCTGGAACTAAAAGTTAACTGTACTGCTGGAATACAAACTACAGCCAAGACCAGGCAGTGGCACAGACAGGGCCGGAGGCACAAGTTCTGTGAACTCTAACAGTGTCTCTTCTGCAGGGTAATATAGCTGGGACAGAAACAAATTCTGAAAAGTAGTTCTGTTCTGTGAATAACATCAATCAGAGGTGGGGATGGAACTGAGTGAACAGCCCCAGCCTCTATTAAACACCCAAGATTGTCAGGCCTCACCTCTCCCTGAAAGATAGTGGCAGAGAGCAGTGGCCTGGCTGAGGAGACATAGATCTCAGTGTGATTCAGGCAGGTGCAAACCCCTGAAGTATCTGCCCATTGGAGGCAACTGGGTCACAGCCATGCAGGGTTATCAGTGACTGGGTGTGACAGAGGTGCAAGGTGGGAAAGGAGGCATCAACCTTCCCAGACTAATCTATTTGCTAGGTGGGTCATCCTGACATCACAGAACACCAGAGCGAGTCATATTTGAGTTGTCAACAGACCCCTGCAATCTAGTTGCCAGAGACCTTTTAAACTCTCCCACCTGAGACAGGTGCTGACTGAGACAATTAATGTCGACCTCTTGAACTGGACCAATTGCCCGAGGACTATCCACGTG
This sequence comes from Loris lydekkerianus, assembly GCA_963574355.1. Lineage (NCBI taxonomy): Eukaryota > Metazoa > Chordata > Mammalia > Primates > Lorisidae > Loris > Loris lydekkerianus. The sequence continues at coordinate 18,445 of CAUYPK010036375.1, forward strand.
GTACCCTGGGTATGTCGTGGTGGGAAGGTTTGATTTTCCTTTTCCAATTGTTGCCTGTGAGGGTCAGTGTGACATAATTGCTGGCATTTCTTCACAGCTGAGACTTCAACCCAGAGTAAGTGATTCACCAGGGTAGGACAGAGACCAGATGGTAACAAGACAGAGGCACTTAGCTCCACCACACCACATGGGTCCCCAGTTTCTCAGGCCATAGCATTGTATGGGTCCTTTGCAAACCTCCAGGAGAAAAGGTACAGTCACAGCTTTGGGGCAAAGGGCTGTTTAATCACTACGCCTGGAGCCCCCAACCCAACTTCTCTTTATCTTCTCATCTAGTCAAATGGTGTGAAACAATCATGGGGTGGAATCAGCAGAAAAATTCCAGTAACATGAGTAACCAGAGTACATCAATCCCCCCAAGGAAAGATATGGCAGATGCAACTGAAGATCCCATTCCTAAACAGATGGCTGAGATGTCAGAAATCGAATTCAAAATTTAGATTCCAAACAAGATTAATAGAATGGAGGAAAAGTTAGAATTAGAAATTCCACAAGCAATTCAAAAGTTGTCTCAAGAATTCAATGAATTTAAAGACTACATCACCAAAGATTTTGACACATTGGGCAAGAATTTGCAGCCCTCAAAGATCTGAAAAATACAATAGAATCCCTCAGTAACAGAGTGGAGCAAGCAAGAAAAGACTACTGGCATTGAAGAGAAAGCTTTTGAAGGCTCTCCAACTCTAAAAGGGGAAGACAAATGGAGAGCAAAAAACAGATAATTATCCCAGAGAGCTCTGGGATAATTTGAAGAAAGCTAATATTTGCCTCATAGGAATCCCTAAAAGCAATGAGGTGCCTTTGCAAGGCACAGAGGCCCTTCTCCATGAAATTATGAAAGAGAATTTTCCATACATGTCAAAAGATTCTGAAATTCAGATAGCAGACAGATTCAGAACCCCAGCATGACTCACACTGAATAAGACATCTCCCAGGCACATCATAATTAACTTCACTAAAGTTAATATGAAGGAGAAAATTCTGAAAGCAGCCAGACATAAGAAAACCATAACCTAAAAAGGGAAGAATATTAGAATGACTGCAGATCTCTCTGCTGAAACCTTTCAAACCAGAAGAAGGTGATCATCAACTTTTCATCTCATAAAACAAAATAACTTTCAAACCAGGATCCTGTATCCAGTTAAACTGAGTTTCATTTATGATAGAGAAATTAAATACTTGAATGACATTCATGTGTTGAAAAAATTTGCCATAACTAAACCACCTTTCCAGGATATCCTCAGACCTATCCTCCATAATGACCAGCACAATCCTCTACCACAAAAGTAAACTCACTCAGAAACTTTTGATCAAATTCCATCTTCCACAGTGGCAAAAGGATTAAAAAATGTCCACTGGACTTTCAAAAAACTCGATACCCAAAATTTTACCAGGCTTCCCAATATTTTCCACTAATGTGAATGGCTTAAACTCTCCTCTAAAGAGACACAGGTTGGCTGATTGAATATAAAAACTCAGGCCAGACATCTGCTGCATACAAGAATCTCATCTTACCTTAAAACATAAATATAGACTCAGGATGAAGGGATGGTCGTCTATATTTCAGGCAAATAGAAATTAGAAAAAAGCAAGTGTTGCAATACTATTTGCAGATATAATAGGCTTTAAACCAACAAAAGTAAGGAAGGATAAGAATGGTCACTTCATATTTCTTAAGGGAAAAACTCAATATGATATTTCAATTATTAATATTTATGCACCCAACCAGAATGCGCCTCAATTTATAAGAGAAACTCTAACATACATGAGCAACTTAATTTCCTCAAGCTCCATAATAGTCAGATATTTTAACACTCCTTTGGCAGTGTTGGATCGATCCTCCAAAAAAGTAGCTGAGCAAAGAAATTTTAGATTTAAACCTAACCATCCAACATTTGTACTTAACAGACATCTACAGAACATTTCATCCCAACAAAACTGAATACACATACTTCTCATCAGCCCACAGAACATACTCCAAAACCGATTACATCTTAGGTCACAAATATAACCTCAGTAAACTTAAAGGAATAGAAATTATTCCTTGCATCTTCTCGGACCACCATGGAATAAAAGTTGAACTCAGTAACAACAGAAATCTGCATATTCATACAAAAACATGGAAGTTAAAAAACCTTATGCTGAATGATAGCTGGGTCATAGAAGAGATTAAAAAAAAAAATTACCAAATTTTAGAAACAAAATGACAATGAAAACACAAATTATCAAAACCTCTAGGATACTGCAAAGTCCTAAGAGGGAAATTTATAGCACTGCAAGCCTTCCTCAAGAGAACAGAAAGAGAGGAAGTTAACAACTTAATGGGACATCTCAAGCAACT
>CAUYPK010036376.1:0-14719 GCA_963574355.1 Loris lydekkerianus
CCCAAGATGTCAAAAGGAGCAGCTGGGAAGGGGGCCAGTTGGGAAGGCTCTGGGAAAGGGGAGGAAGGGAGGTTAAGGTCATACCAACCTGATTATCATTTATCAAGGAATCAAGCCTGAATAAACATTTTTTGTCACCCAAAAAAAAAAAAAAAGAAAAAAAAAGAAAAAGAAAAAAGAAATACTAAGTCAAGAGGATCACTTGAGCCCAAGAGTTTGAGGTGGCTGTGAGCTATAATGCTATGGCTCTCTGCTGAGAGTGAAAAAGTAAATATCTCACCCCGCCCCACAAAAAGGGTAGACAATATATTTCTCAAACCAACAGCCAATATTCTACATCCTACATATTGATGAAACCTTAGACGTGTTTCCTTTAAATGAATATTATGGCAATATGGCTGCTATCATATGGCTGTTATTCAATATTTTTCTATAAATTCTAGCCAGTATAATAGGATGTCAAAGAAGATATTATTATTGAAATATATAAAGTAAAATTATTTGTGGATAATCTTATATACCTAGAAAATTTAAAATTCAAGTGTAAAATTTAAAATTAAGCTGAAAAGTAGGTTTATTTAGTAAAATCATCACAAAATAGAAATATGAAAATCCATACTATTACAGAATGTGAAATAAAATCTTTGTTTTATTACTACACCCAAAAATAAAATTAGGAATAATCACAAGAAATACATATGTGAGAGAAATTAAAGCAAAGTATTTTAATGAATAAAGTTACCATGTTGCTGGATGGGAAGAATGAATATTTTATTTATACATGTGTGTGTGTGTTGCTCTATTTTTTTTTTTTTTTTTTTCCTGGAACGGAATCTCTTTTGCCCTGAGTAGCATGCCAGGGCGTCATAGCTCACAAGAACCTCTAACTCTCAGGATTGTGCAATCCTCTTGCCTTAGTCTCTCAAATAGTTGGGTCTATAGGTGCCTGCCACAATGCCTGGCTCATTTTTCTATTTTCAGTAGAGACAGGGTCTCATTCTTGCTCAGGCTGGTCTTCAACTCCTGAGCTCAAGCACTCTACCACCTTGGCCTCCCAGAGTGTTAGGATTATAGGTGTGAGCCGTCATGCCTGGCCTAAGACTAATATTATAAAAACACATTCTTACCAAATGAAGTAATGTAATTTCATTTGAAATCCCAGCAATTGGATTTTATTAACTTGACAAGTTATTTTGAATTTAGTATCTAAAGATAAAAGGTCAGGAAATACCTAGAACTTGTTTAAAAGGAAAAATAGGACTTGTCCTGAAAAATATTAAAATATTCCTTCAGTCTTTGAAACAGTGTTTTATTATTATAAGAATTAATAGTTCAATCAAGAGACAGAAGAAGCCTGGAAAATAAGAGAACATTTTTACATATTTATCAGAACACACAGGAAGTGATTAAGTTAGTATATCAAAAGCCACAGGTAAAAATGAGGGTCAGGGGAATATTCAAAAATGGCTGAGAACAATTGGATATAATTTGGAAAATGTTAATTACATCTTCGTGGTACATCAGAATAAATTCCAGATAGAATTGGATGCCCAAAACATGGAAAAATTAATTATAAAATTAAAACCTAAAAACCCAGAAAAATAATAAAGATTAAATATCTTTGCACATGTGTGTCCATGACATGTCACCACCTAGAACAATCATGGCTCACTGCAGGCTCAAATGCATGAGCTCAAGCAGTCCTTCTGTCTCAGCCTCCTGAGTAGCTAGTACTACAGGTGCTTGCCACCGTGCCCAGCTGATATTTTAATTTTCTGTAGTAATTGGTTTTCACTGAGCTGGTCTTGACCTAGCCTCAAGCAATCTTCTTGTCTCCACCTTCCAAAGCAATTGAGCCACTGTGCCCAGCCCTAAGAAATCTTTGAATCAATAAATAAAACACCAATACAAAACATGGGCGAAGTACATGAATAGACATTTCACCAAAGGGGAAAATAAAAGACTGATAATCAAACTCCCTATTGTTTAGAAGAAAAATAGGGAAGTAAAGCCATTTTTCATATATCAAATTAACAGATTAAAAATATACATGCTTGGGGCCGTGTAAAATAGCTGGCATTATGGCGAGCACCTGTAGTCCCAGCTATTTGGGAGGCTCAGACAAGAGAATCGCTTGAGCCCAAGAGTTGGAGGTGGCTTTGAGCTGTGATGCCAAGCACTGTACCAAGCGTGATGAAGTGAGACTCTGTCTTAAAAAGTAAAGTAAAATAAAAAGAAAAATATACATGCTCATGAGAGTGTTGATTAAAATGTATATACCTCTTAGCACCAAAATTGTGGTCTCTACATGTCATTTCTCATTAAATGGAACCATGGTTCCTTGGAGTGATGTCTGATTCCAGACCTCTGGAGCATCTTGTAACAAAAAAGTGAACAAAGAAGTGTTTAGGTAAGAAGGATACAGGAGCAAACTTGCAGAAACTCTCACTGGCCAAAAAATGACACAATTTGAGCATTAAAAAAAAAGTCATTGTGATTATCTTGTATTAATGTATCACATTAAATATGTGTGTACAAAAATCCATGCGTTCATAATAATGTTAACATTTTAAAATAGTTAATTTGGTAGTTGCTGGGATATGCACGTTATTCTAAACACTAGTAAATAGAATCAAGAATTTATCCTACCTTTCCTATGCTAATTGTATAGCAGAATAACCCAAGAGTTGGCAAGGAAAATTTCTCCTTTGTAAAACTATCCCAGCCAGAAAATTTAATAGGAATGGTAGAATTAGAAGATTGTTATTTTTGCAACCTGCCTCCTTAATCCCCTCTATTCCCAACCCCCTCCACTTCCACCCCTCTCTCGAAAACAGTGACTTTAGGCCAATGTTCCCAAAGAAACCCTGGCGAGAACAGGTGTTTTCTTTTGTTTTAAACTTCTTGTTTATTGAGGAGTGATATTCTTGTAAAATGTCATACAATGTTGCTATAATGTTAAATTGCTGTAAAGTTTCTGAACACTCAATTTTTCTTTTTATATATTTTTTTTTGTTATTGTATATATATTTTTTAAGTTTTCTTTTTTTTTTTTTTTAATTTTTATTTATTTATTTGTGCTTTTGGCCCGGGCTGGGTTTGAACCTGCCACCTCCGGCATATGGGACCAGCGTCCTACCCCTTTGAGCCATAGGCGCCGCCTTCAATTTTTCAATTACCATGAATTGAAAGTAAATCCTTGGGGCCAGGCTCCATCACACCTTGGGTAGTGCTGGCCTAAACAGTGGTCTTAAGGGAATATTAACCAGTAACTAAAAAAATCATAAGGAACTGTAAAATGGATTTGGCTGTAATCACCTTTGTCAATGTTGACATCACTAAAAGTGAGCCGTCACCAGACGTTGCGTGGTTTCTGATAGGACGCTGTAGGAAATTCATAACACCACCTATGAATTATTCTTGCCACACCCCTCGTCCCCCCCAAATTTGAAACTGAATCTAATCAAGCTTCTACAATTGACCTGTTTGCCAGGAATACAAGACACAAAAGGAATGTGTTAATGACAAGCAAGGCATCAGCCAGATTCCAGGATGTGGGAAATGCTACCGTATAAATGATGGAATTTATACAACTTTAACAAATGTTACAAAATGACAGCAGGGAAGTTCTCTGCTGCAGGGTAAAGATATATAAAAGATATCTGAATCAGATACAACTTGTGGGATCTGTTTGGACTCAGGGGGTATGAAAATGGACGACTGAAATTATATACGTGTGTGTGTGTTAACTTTTATCTGTTAGAAATACTGAATTATTGGGCGGCACCTATATTGGGCGGCTCAAAGGAATAGGATGCTAGCCCCATATACTAGAGGTGGTGGGTTCAAACCCAGCTCCGGCAAAAAACTGCAAAATTAAAAAAGAAATACTGAATTGTTTCAGGTAAAGACATGTGATGTCATCTGGGATGTGTTTTAAAATACTGCAGAAAAAAGTGAGTGTGTGGGCTCGGCGCCTGTGGCTCAAGTGGCTAAGGCGCCAGCCACATACACCTGGGCTGGCGGTTTGAATCCAGCCCAGGCCCGCCAAACAACAATAACGGCTGCAACCAAAAAATAGCCAGGCGTTGTGGCGGGTGCCTGTAGTCCGGGTGCCTGTAGTCCCAGCTACTTGGGAGGCGGAGGCAGGATACTCGCTTGAGCCCAGGAGTTGGAGGTTGCTGTGAACTGTGATGCCATGGCAGTCTACCCAGGGTGACAGCTTGAGACTCTGTCTCAAAAAAAAAAAAAAAAAAAAAAAGTGTGTGTTCAGGGCAGGGCAAGAGGGAGGGAAAACTAGATGAAATACGCAAAAATGTTGATAAGTTTTGAAACTTGGCAACAAATGTCAAAGATAAACAAGGTGGGACATTGGTTAAGGTGGTGAAAACATTTTATTCAGTAACACTGGCAGTGGGAGAAGGAGCCAGGTAGCTCCTGCCTCATTTCTGCAGAGATAATGGTATCTTTTTCTTTTTTTAATGTTTCAGGTTAATTGAGGGTACAAAGAATTAGGTTACAGTGTTTGTGTTTGTTAGGTAAAGTCCCTCTTATAACTGTGTCCTGCCCCCAAGAGGCGAGCCATATACCCTAACATTGTGCCCAGTAAGTGGGAGTACACACACATACACACACACACATTTGAGTTGATTTGGGTTTCTCTCTTGTGTGGGTGTGTATTAGATCGTCTACTGGCTTCACATTAGTACTGAGTACATTGGATATTTGCTTTTCCATTCTTCTGATACTTTACTAAGAAGAATGTGTTTTAAATTCCATCCAGGTTAATGTAAAAGATGTAAAGTCTTCATTTTTTTATGGCTGAATAGTATTTCATGGTGTACAAATACCACAGTTTGTTAATCCATTCCTGGGTTGGTGGGCATTTAGGTTGTTTCCACATTTTGGTGATTGTAAATTGAACTGCAATAAACAAACCAGTGAAAAAAGACGACAGTTCATAAAGAGCATCGAGGGAGTAGGAAAGAGAATATTCAGGACTCAAGTGAAGTTATAAAGGGCCAGTCGGTGCAAATGCCATTAGACCAGCGGTGTCTGCTAGCCGGCCCTTAATCAAAGTTAGGATTCTATCCTTCCACAGAGACCGGGAGATGAGGCCATATCCTTCCTGATAATTCCATTGCAAAGGAATGGCTTTCTGCTCTTTGAGAAAGAGGCTCCTGAGTTGCAGGAGATACACACATACAAATCTCAGTGGGACAGAAGAAAGAGTCACAAATGTTAGCGCTTTGTAGTAAATGCTCTAAGAAAAGGAGGTCAGTGTCTGTTGGCCTGTGCTATCATCAGGTGTTGGCTGGAGCAGCCAGCCAGTTCTCCTGGCAGTGCTGAACTTGCTCAGGCAGGCATCTTAAGAGAAGGGTCCTCCGAGGGACATGGCCGTCATGCTGGTCTGACCATGCCAGGAAAATGTGATCATCTCGTAGTGCAGAGGTCTGGACAGGATTGTTACACGTGGAGAGTTCTGCCATTCTCACAGCTTCATGGGGGTACACAGTAGTCTCTTTTTATGAGAAAATACACTCTTAAGAGTTTTATTAATAAAAACTATTTTTAATGTTTATTCCCGTCGACCTAGTAATTCCTCACAAAGGAGTGTATCCTAAGGTGGTAATCAGGAATCCGGTCGAGGATTGATACCTGAGGATGTTCTTCAAAGTAGTAACCTAGAGATAGATTAGAAACCACCAGGCCGGATGCAGCACTTCACACCTATAGTCCCAGCACTCTAGGAGGCCAAAGCACAAGGGTCCTTTGGGGGAAGGGTTCGAGACCAACCTGAGCAATGTAGAGAGACCCTGTCTCTACAAAAAAACAGAAAAACTAGCCATGCCTTATGGTACATACCTGTAGTCCCAGCTACTTGGGAGGCTGAGCAGGAGGATGATTTGAGCCCAGGAGTTTGAGGCTGCCATGTGCTGTGATGATACCACTGTACTCTGCTGCCATGTGCTGTGATGATACCACTGTACTCTAAGCCCAGCAATAGAGCAAGACCCTGTCTTAAAAACAAATGAACATTTCCTACATTAAAACATTTATAAATAAATTGCAGTACAGCTTTTTACCTGTTAGATTCTTTGAAATCCAAAAGCATCGAGAGTCGCTTGCTCACTTGATGGATAAGCCCTGTGAAAGCGGCGCTCACGTATAGCTGCAGGCGCTGACCCCATGGAGAGCAACTTGGCAATGTTAATGAAATGACTCATCCATTTACCCTGTGACTTGCTGGGGGTGCATTCTTTACGTGTATGAAAGTGTTCTATGTATCATTGTTGTATCATGATTTGTGATGGCAAAGATTATTACAATAAGATTCCTTATTAAAAGATAACTGCGTAAGTTTCCTAATTTGCATAACTAGTCTAATATTTTGATCTAGTATATGCTATAATGCAGAGGACGGGAAAATTCTATATCTGCACGCCTAATATGGTAGCCACTAGCTGCATGTGGCTATTTAAATTTGCATTAATTCAGATAAGATAAAACTTAATTTCAGCTCTAGTCGTTCTGGCCACATTTGAACGTGCGGGGCAGTATGATCCTGGTGCCGCCCTGCTGGACAGACAAGGCAGACCGTTTCTCTCTGTGGAGGGAGTTACATTGACAGCTCTGCTTCACATCTTAAAAAAAAATTATAAGCATATATTTAAATGTAAACACTAAAATACCTGTATTATAATGTGTGATGGAGACTTGAAGATAGGTAGAAAATATTATGCATGTATTAAATAAAACCCAGGTTCTTTGTGAAAGTTTAAAACCTAATTTCCAAATACATGGAATTTTTTCACAGATATTTTCTTTCCTAAAATGAATAACCACCCCATTTTCTCTTGTCAGTTTACCGTTATTTTTAGGCGTTTCAGTGTAATTGCCAGGTGGATTATACGTTATAGAAAAAATTCAGTTGTAATTGTTGTCGTTTTTTTTTTGTTTGTTTGTTTGTTTTTGCAGTTTTTGGCCAGGGCTAGGTTTGAACCCACCACCTCCAGCATATGCGGCCAGTGCCCTACTCCTTTGAGCCACAGGCGCCGCCCTGTTGTAGTTAAATAATGTAAAAGTTCTTTTGGAGTTTTTTGTTTTTATATAAAGGATTCTTAACAAATTAATTTTCAACTAGTCTTCACTGTTTTCTGCAGGCAAAAAACTTGAACCAAGCTTACCTAAAGAAGTAACCTTCATGAGCTCCTTTTTTTTGAGACAGAGTATCACTTTGTCACTCTTGCTAGAGTGCTATGGCATTACAGCTCACGGCACCCTCAAACTCTTGGGCTGAAGAGATCCTCCTGCCTCAGCCTCTGAAGTAGCTGGGCCTACAGGTGCCCACCATGACGCCTGGCTGTTTTTCAGAGATGAGGTCTTGCTCTTCCTCCATCTAGTCTTAAACTCAAGCAGTCCACCCGCCTGGGCCTCCCAGAGTGCTAGGATAACAGGTGTGAGCCACTGCACCTGTCCCCTTCCTCAGCTCTTTATTGAGTACATATTCTAAAAGAACTCTAAATTTAATATGTGCTATAAAGTACCTAACAGAAGTTATATCTGTAATCGCAACTTCTTGGAGTATTCCAAAATTAGGTATAAGGTGGGCATGTGCCTATAGTCCTAGCCATAGGGAGATCGAGGTGGGAGGACTATATAAGGCCATGAGTTCAAGACTATAGGGCACTATGCTAGTGCCTGTGAATAGCCACTGCACTCCAGCTTGAGTGACATAGCTAGACTCCAACTCTTTAAAAAATTATTTCTAACTAGGGATTATATGGCCTGTAGGCAATCCTAAAATGTTTATTTTAGAGTCTGGCTTATCTTAATGTTGTCTAAGCCAAAGATAGTAGGAACTAATCACCACCTTAGTATGCAGTGTTTTTAAAAGTGGAGAATTAAACTATAAATTTATGAAACTAATAAACAATTTTTTTGAAAGTTAATATTGCTTATAACAAGTATTTTCTTGATCATAGTACAGTATTGACATTCCATAAATTGTGAGACTAATATATAATCTGTTTTAATAGATCTACAGAAAATGAGGAAGTTCTTTCTCTGAAAAATAAAGTTGTAGAGTTTAGAGGAAAAGAATCATCTTTGAATTTATCTTACCAAAGTCATGCCTGCTCTGGTGCCTGTCTCATGAAAATGCCACCAACCTCCAAGGGAGAAAACCCTCTGCAGCTGCCAATTAAATGCCACTTCCAGAGGCGACACGCAAAGACGAACTCTCACTCTTCAGCGCTCCATGTGAGTTACAAAGCCCCCTGTGGAAGGAGTCTGCGAAACGTGGAGGAAGTTTTTCGTTACCTCCTTGAGACAGAGTGTAACTTTCTACTTACAGATAACTTTTCTTTCAATACCTATGTTCAGTTGACTCGGAACTACCCAAAGCAAGAAGAAATTGTTTCTGATGTGGACATTAGCAATGGAGTGGAATCTATGCCCATTCCTTTCTCTAATGAAATTGACAGTAGAAAGCTCCCACTGTTTAAGTACAGAAAGACCATGTGGCCACGTGCATACCATCTGAATGGCTTCTCCAACATGTTCACTGATTCATGTGACTGTTCTGAGGGCTGCATAGACATGTGAGTAGAAAAACATGGCATTTCAAAAAATCTCGTGAATGTAGGAACACTCTTTATAAAGTCCTACTACATATCATTTTGTCTGTCTGTGTAAAACCTGTTCACCAAGAGCCTAAAATGGAAAGAAATACTCTCAATAGCAATAGGAAAGAAAACGGTTTGCCAAATATAGCAATCGGAAAATTATTTCTTCCAAGTATTTTCTTTAATCTGGTACCACAATCATAGCAGTTACAACAAATTGCCATTTAACGGTGCCAGATGTCAAGACAAGCACATTACATATAAACCTTTGTCCTCACAACCACCTGAGGTATGTGATATAATTTAACAAATGAAGAGATCAGGGCCGGGCGTGGTGGCTCATGCCTCTAATCCCAGCACTGGGAAGTCCAGCGGCTGGATCACCTGAGCACACGAGTTCAAGACCAACCTGAGCTAGAGTGAGACCTCCTCTCTAAAATTAGTCGGGTGTTGTGGCAGGCACCTGTAGTCCCAGCTACTTGGGAAACTAAGGCAAGAGAACCACTTAAGCCCAAGAGTTTCTACCTGTGGTGACAAAGTTGAGACTCTGTCTCAAAAAAGCAAATGAGGAGGTGTTGGAAGTCAGTTCTAGTGGTCATAGGACAAATTGTAAAGCCAAGATTTGAATTCATGTTCCATGATATGTTGTATTTTACTTCTAAAAATCATTTCCTCGGTAATTTTTTAGGAAAGTAATGGTCCTTATAACTACTATTCTCTTGATTGTAGCACGGTATTAACATTCCATAAAAAAAAGAAAATGTGTTCTAATATATGAAGACTTTGAAAAACATTTTAAGGGTTTGTATATACGTTTGTAGGTATATGGTTGTAGAGTGGAGTTACATTACATGTACATTTAATTTAATGCTAACGTACCGACCCTTACTAGGCGAAAGAAGAGTAAGAGAACAAAAAATAATTCAAACAGTATAGATAATAGTTTGTACTATCAGTCTCAATTGGGAGTATGAAGTGAGAGGTGTAAATCTACTGTCAAGTGTGGCTCAGTTCCTTTAGGCCTCTCACAGAGAAAACTTCTCACTGTGCTAAGTTGTTTTTTTTTTTTTTTCTGAGACAGAGCCTCAAGCAATTGCCCTGGGTAGAGTGCTGTGCCATCACAGCTCACAGCAACCTCCAACTCTTGGGCTTAAGCGATTCTCTTGCCTCAGCCTCCCAAGTAGCTGGGACCACAGGTGCCCGCCACAATGCCTGGCCATTTTAGTTTTAAAATAACATTTGTTTTATAAACATTGCCTCTGGATGTAACCCAGCTGCTGCATCTGTGCTCTCCCAGGGGATAGAAGTAGGTACAGCACAGAGACTAGGCTGATTACTCCCAGGACCTGGAGTTGTATTCATGGAAACTGGTCTGTAACTGTGAAACCAGCATGGTCAGAGTCAAAGGAATGAAGAAAGTTCCCATGACACAGGAGCACACCAGGAGTAAGCCCCACGGGAAGTACAATCCCACATATTTAAAGCACACGAAGATGTTTAAGGCCACAATGGCATGTATTCCTACTTTTCCCAGCAACAGTATGTTCAGGTATATCCAAGGTGTTCACTATGTTATTATTTGTATTTTTCTGTACTTTTCAAACTTTACAAACTAAATCATATGGAAAAAAGTAACTATAGATTTTTACATCTGTAAACAAAATCCAAATATTGATTTTTTTTTTCTCCTGCAAGCAGCAGCCACCGGTCTGATGTGTATTATGTATAAATAGAAAATACAGAAGAGAATCATAGAGGAAAAGACCTTAAAGTCACGTGTTCAACCAGGAGACCAGCACCAGGAGGTTTTAACCAGCTTAGCAGCAGACACATAACCCGCTTCCCAGCTGGGATTTCCAATTAATTCCTTACTCTCTATCAAATTATGAGTCCCTGTCTAGTGGGATAATAAGCAGTTAGACTCTAAAAAATACATAGATTAAATTTCATGGTTGCAAGTTTCCTGCCTGGCAACAATACGAAAAAAGTTTGCTAGTGGTGAGGTGCCCAGCATCAGTCTCCCTAGTCTGTTTTTGTTTTGCTTGGAGGGAGAAAGAACTTAAGACGTCTGTAGAACTACACTCTTGCGGGTTTTACACATTCAGGTCTGTTATCCATTGTAGGAGAACAGAGCTAGCAGAATTTGTGCAGACAAGCCAATGCCAAATAGGAAATGAAAAGAATTCATTTTAAAAAGCTGAAGAAAACTCAGAGAGTTAAGTGTTTACTTCATGAGCAGCTAGAGGTGCAGTACAGTTCATAATTATTTACAAACTCCTGGTAGGCAGTGCCTTTCAAAGAAGTCGTTTCTGTTTAGGGAAGAAGTCTATACTGTCCATGATGCGAGCAACTATTCTAAATGCTATTATACCCTTATGACATCATTTACACTTTTATCAAGACAGTCTCTTGGTACTTTTTTATTCTGACTTCTCCATACTGCCTTCCTTTTAGAGCAAAATGTGCGTGTCTTCAACTGACAGCAAGGAATGCCAAAACTTCTCCCTTATCAGGTGATAAAGTACCCACTGGATATAAATACAAAAGACTACAGAGACAAGTACCTTCTGGGTAAGATTCCCTGGGCCTATGTTGCAGGGTCGGGAATGCAGGAAGATTTCTTGAGCGTAGGTCGCAGGGTGGGTGAGATTCCCTGGGATTATGTCACAGGGTGGGTGAGATTTCCTGTAATTATGTCACAGGGTGGGTGAGATTCCCTGGGCGTATGCTGCAGGGTGGGTGAGACTCCCTGGGCGTATGTCTCAGGGTGGGTGAGATTCCCTGGGCGTTATGTCTCAGGATGGGTGAGATTCCCTGGGCGTATGTCTCAGGATGGGTGAGATTCCCTGGGCGTATGCTGCAGGGTGGGTGAGATTCCCTGGGCGTATGTCTCAGGGTGGGTGAGATTCCCTGGGCGTATGTCTCCAGGTGGGTGGGATTCCCTGGGCGTATGTCTCCAGGTGGGTGGGATTCCCTGTGTGTATGTCGCAGGGTGGGTGAGATTCCTTGAGTGTGTGTCGGAGGGTGTTGGTATTTTGAAGGTAGGTACTTTTTTTTATTATGGTGCAGTTATAGATGTTGCTAATTCTCAGTTTCTAATACCAAAAATCTAAATTATTAAGGAATAAGGAATCCCTGTATTGTTCTTGAAAATGGAAGTTAGAGACCACACAGAGTATCCTGCAGAGGGCACTCTAACACTCATCTGCAGCAAGTCTGGCTCTGACCCTTTAGGGTCAGCCTACTGTGGATAGTGGTTTCCTCATTAAGAAATACCATACAGAACTCATCTAAGCATTGGGCGTTTTCAGCCTTTCAAAGTTGGAATTAACAAATAATAATAATAACTTTGGAAACAGAAATAGACCATTTTTCTTCCTATGTATTTCCTTCCGAGGTCTTTCCTTCCTAGATATTTGAGAGGAGGTAGTGTTACGTTTGCTACACACAAGGCATTATCTCAAGTACCTTGTAAGTACTGGCCCAAGTAATCTTCACAAAACAGTTCTATGAGATAGGTACTATCAATCTCCATTTTGAAATGGAAATTAAAGCTCAGAGAAGTTACATAACTTGTCCAAGATTCCAGGTGCTAAACATGGAAGCTGATGTGAAGCAAGTTGGTGTAGCTCTCAGAGCTTTCCCATTCAGTCTGCTTCCCTCAGTAGTTATCATTGCCAGTGGAGTAGCAGGAGGAACTGCTTATTTGCTTGTGGGGATCTAATTTTTCTCTTTTGCCTGTTTTATTGACAGTATATATGAATGCAGTCTGTCATGCAAATGTAATCGACAATTGTGTCAAAACCGAGTTGTCCAACATGGTCCTCAAGTGAGGCTGCAGGTGTTCAAAACTGAGAAAAAGGGCTGGGGGGTACGCTGCCTGGATGACATTGACAGAGGAACATTTGTTTGTATCTATTCAGGTAAAGCAAAAGTTTATTTTCAAATTATTCTGTGACAGAATCTGCTTTTCTGAATATCCATTTTCCTAGTCATGGCCGTTGAGATCTTAGGACAAGGTGAAGAGCAACAATATCTCAGAGGAGCATCCGAGGACAGCAGGGGATGGGGACTTGAGCAAGGGAGGGAGGAGACTCCTGAGGAGGCACCACGTATTCTAGAAAAGAAAGGCTCAGAAACAAAACACAGGCTCACCCTGTAATCCCAGCACTTTGGGAGGCCAAAGCAGGGAGATTGATTGATCCCAGGAGTTGAAGGTTGCAGTGAGCTATGATTGCACCAGCCGAGGTGACAGGGAAGAGACCTGTCTCTTAATTAACTCATTCACTAATTAATAAATAAGGAAAACTTGGGTTATCGCATAAAGGCCTGTTATGTACAAAGCACACT
Organism: Loris lydekkerianus; assembly: GCA_963574355.1. NCBI lineage: Eukaryota > Metazoa > Chordata > Mammalia > Primates > Lorisidae > Loris > Loris lydekkerianus. The sequence goes on from CAUYPK010036376.1 coordinate 12,978, forward strand.
TTTTTGATCTGTATGGCTACAGATGCTTTGAAGTCAGCAAAGAAAACTTTTTTAAATAACAAAACTAAATGACTGACTTGCTCTCAGGTAAACTACCTTGTTTGCCACTTTGAGCTACCATTAATTTTTTTTTTTTTTTTGGTAGAGACAGAGTCTCACTGTATTGCCCTTGGGTAGAGTGCCATGACGTCACCCGGCTCACCTCCAACCCTTGGCTTACCTGATTCTCTTGCCTCAACCTCCTGAGCAGCTGGGATTACAGGTGCCCGCCACAATACCCAGCTATTTTTTTGTTGCAGTTTGGCCGGGGCTGGGTTTGAACCCGCGACCCTCGGTATATGGGGCCAGCGCCCTACTCACTGAGCCACAGGGACCATCCACTACTATTAAATTTTAACAAGTTAATTTTGTAATATCTGAATGTGATGATTCAGGCAGCAACTGACTTTAGCAACTCACTCCATTTCAGGGACTCTAGAGCTTGTGCTCTAGAGCAAAACTTTCCAAGCAATGTTTTAACAGTTGTGCAGTTACTGGGTCTGTAAGGCCACAGGGTCCAGGGCAGACGCACTGGTTCCCAGTAGTCTTGGCCTTTCACCTTCAGCGTGTCAGGCACAAGTCTTTATTAAGACTTAATGTGAGAACTATAGGCACATAGCATGACACATTTCTGTAGGTTATTTTATTTAAAAAGTGTAGGTTTCAAGTGATAGTCTTTTTTACTAGACACCATTTTATTAGCTACAATTCTGAGACTGTAAGTCACCTCTCTAATTTTCTAGAACACTTACTGATACATATTTTTGTTTTACATTATTGCAGCAAAATCTCTTTTGTGTTATACCAAAACAGACAAATGATTCATTTTAGATATATTTTTTTGTATTAGAAGATAAGAAATCCCTCATTAGTGTTTTGCAGAAATTTCCTGGGATGAGTTGATGTGTTTTTCTTCATCCTAGAATTGAAGTACATAGTACAGGGTCTTTAGTCATGGAGCAGAACTAGCAACGTCCATTTGTTGTTAGCAATTATATTTTGTCTAATGCAAACTTTCTTATTTTTTGTCTTTTAGGAAGATTACTTAGCAGAGCTAATACTGAGAAATCTAATGCTATTGATGAAAATGGGAAAGAAAAGAATACTATGAAAAATACATTTTCAAAAAAGAGGAAAATAGAAGTTGCATGTTCAGATTCTGAGGTTGAAATTATCCCGTTAGAACTGGAAACACATCCTAGGAATGCTGGACCTGAGGAGTGTCCACCAGAGTTCAGTAGCAGTTCCAAAGAGCTTGTTATGTAAGTAAGAGGAACCTGGAGTAAATCTAAGTTATTATTAATCAAGAGTGGTTTTTCTCCTTAGTCCCTGCCCCACCTCTGTATCTCGTCTTGCTTCACAGATGTGCCTATATACTCGAGTATAAGCCGAGTTTTTGCGCCGAAAACCCCGAACTCGGCTTATACTCGGGTCGTACAGGTTATTTGATTCGGTGCATGCGCACCTAATCAAATGCACGTAATCTCCAGTCGTCTTCTGCCGTCTGTTTGAGGGGGCAGTGCTTCAGCTCAGTCCACAAGTTGCGGCTGAGCTGAAGAGGTAGGCGGCTGAACTGAACTGTGTTCCACTGAACTATTTAACCCACAATATTTAATGGCACATTTAATTAAGTGAAAACCCCATTTAAGGCAGTAAAGTCTTGTAAATAAATGTTTATAAATCCTGAATCCTTATAATCAGGG
>CAUYPK010036377.1:0-13042 GCA_963574355.1 Loris lydekkerianus
ATGAAAATCTAAGAAAAGAAACGGCAGAAAAGGTTAACAAACAAAAAAACATACCATGCTCATGGCTGGGTAGAATCAACATTGTTAAAATGTCCATACTACCCAAAACAATATACAATTTCACCTCAATTCCTATTGAAGCTCCACTGTCATACTTTAAAGATCTTGAAAAAACAATACTTCTTTTTATATGGAATTAGAAAAAACCTCGAATAGCCAAGACATTACTCAGAAATTAAAACAAAGCAGGAGGAATCATGCTACCAGACCTCAGACTATACTACAAATCGATAGTGATCAAAACAGCATGGTATTGGCACAAAAACAGAGAAGTAGATGTCTGTAGAAGAATAGAGAACCAAGAGATGAAACCAGCTACCTACCATTATTTGATCTTTGACAAGCCAATTAAAACATTCAGTGGGGAAAAGATTCCCTATTTAACAAATGGTGCTGGGTGAACTGGCTGGCAACCTGCAGAGGACTGAAACTGGACCCACAACTTTCACCACTAACTAAGATAGACTCTCACTGGATTAAAGATTTAAACTTAAGACATGAAACTATAAAAATACTAGAGGAGAGTGCAGGAAAAACCCTTGAAGAAATCGGTCTGGGTGAGTATTTTATGAGGAGGACTCCCCGGGCAATTGAAGCAGCTTCAAAAATACACACTGGGACCTGATCAAACTAAAAAGCTTCTGCACCGCCAAGAACTCAGTAAGTAAAGCAAGCAAACAGCCCTCAGAATTGGAGAAGATATTTGCAGGTTATGTCTCCCACAAAGGTTTAATTACCAGAATACACAGAGAACTCAAACGCATTAGTAAGAAAAGAACAAATGATCCCATCGCAGGGTGGGCAAGGGATTTGAAGAGAAACTTCTCTGAAGAAGACAGGCGCGCGGCCTTCAAACATGAAAAAATGCTCATCATCTTTAATCATCAGAAAAATGCAAATCAAAACTACTTTGAGATATCATCTAACTCCAGTAAAATTAGCCTATATTACAATCCCAAGACCAGAGATGCATGGATGTGGAGAAAAGGGAACACTTTTGCACTGCTGGTGGGAATGCAAATGAATATGTTCCTTTTGGAAAGATATATGAAGAACACGTAGAGATCTAAAAATAGATATGGCATTCAATCCTGTAATTTCTCTACTGGGCATATACCCAGAAGACCAAAAATCACATCATAACAAAGATATTTGTACCAGAATGTTTATTGCAGCCCTATTCATAATTGCTAAGTCATGGAAAAATCCCAAGTGCCCATTGATCCACGAATGTATCAATAAATTGTGGTATATGTACACCATGGAATATTATGCAGCCTTAAGGAAAAATGGAGAGTTTACCTCTTTCATGCTTACATGAATGGAGCTGGAACATATTCTTCTTAGTAAAGTATCTCAAGAATGGAATAAAAAGTACCCAATGTACTCAGCCCTACTATGAAACTAATTTAGGGCTTTCACATGAAAGGTATAACCCAGTTACAACCTAATAATAGGGAGAAGGGGGAAAGGGAGGGGCTGGAGGGGGGAGGGGGGTAGAGGGAGTTGAATTGGTGTGATCATACCTACAGTGCATCTTACAGGGGTATATGTAAAACTTAATAAATGTGGAATGTAAATGTCTTAACACAATAACTAAGAAAATGCCAGGAAGGCTATGTTAACCAGTGTGATGAAAATGTGTCAAATGGTCTATGAAGCTAGTGTATGATGCCCCATCATCATATCAATGTACACAGCTATGATTTAATAAAAAAAAAGTCAAAAAAAAAAAATGGGAGGTTTAGCTTGAGTGCTTTGAGGTTTCCCCATACTTCCTTCCAAAAAGATTGTACTAGTTTGCAGTCCCACCATCATTGTCAAAGTGTCCCTTCTCTCCACATCCATGCCAACATTAGCAGTTTTGAGATTTTGTGATGTGGGCCATTCTTGCTGGGGTTATATGGTATCTCAGGGTAGTTTTGATTTGCATTTCTCTAATAGATAGGGATGATAAACTTTTTTTCATACGTTTGTTTACCATTTGTCTGTCTTTTTTAGAGAAAGTTCTATTCATGTCTCCTGCCCATTAATATATGGGATTGTTAGCTTTTTTCATGTGGATTAATTTGAGTTCTCTATAGATCCTAGTTATAAAGCTTTTGTCTGATTCAAAATATGCAATTATCCTTTCCCATTGTATAGGTTGTCTATTTGCTCTGGTTGCTGTCTCCTTAGCTGTACAGAAGCTTTTCAGTTTAATTAAGTCCCCTTTGTTTATTTTTGTTGCTGTTGCAATTGCCATGTCTCTCTTCTTCATAAAGTCTTTCTCTAGGCCAATATCTTCAAGTGTTTTTCCTATGCTTTCTTTGAGGATTTTTATTGTTTCATGCCTTAAATTTAAGTCCTTTATCCATCTTGGATCAATTTTTGTGAGTGGGGAAAGGTGTGGGTCTAGTTTCAGTCTTCTACATGTGGATATCCAGTTCTCCCAACACCATTTATTGAATAGGAAGTCTTTCCCCCAAGGTATGTTCTTGTTTGGTTTATCAAAAATTAGGTGGTTGTAAGATGGTAGTTTCATTTCCTAGTTTTCTATTCAATTCCAAACATCTATGTCTCTATTTTTGTGCCAATATCATGCTGTCTTGACCATTATGGCTTTGTAGTACAGCCTAAAATCTGGTATGGTGATGCCCCCAGCTTTATTTTTATTACTAAGAACCGCCTTAGCTATACTAAATTTTTTTCTGTTTCCATACAAAGTGCAGAATCATTTTTTCCAAATCTTGAAAGTATGATGTTGGTATTTTAATAGGAATGGCATTGAATAGGTAGATTTCTTTGGGAAGTATAGAAATTTTAACAATGTTGTTTCTTCCCAGCCATGAGCCTGGTATGTTCTTCCATTTGTTAATATACTCTGCTATTTCCTTTCTGAGGATTTCATAATTTTCTTTATAGAGGTCCTTCACCTCCTTTGTTAGGTATATTCCTAGGTATTTCATTTTCTTTGAAACTATGGTGAAGGGAGTTATGTCCTTCATTAGCTTCTCATCTAGAATTTTATTGGTTTATAGAAAAGATATTAACTTGTGGACATTGATTTTATATCCTGAGACATTACTGTATTTTTTGATGACTTCTAGGAATCTTGTGGTTGAGTCTTTGGGATTCTCTAAGTATAAGATCATGTCATCAGCAAAGAGGGAGAGTTTGACCTCCTCTGCTCCCATTTGGATTCCCTTTATTTCCTTGTCTTGCCTAATTGTATTTGCTAGAACTTCCAACACTATGTTGAATAGTAAAGGTGACAGAGTACAACCTTATTTGGTTACAGTTCTAAGAGGAAAAGCTTTCAGTGTTACTCCATTCAGTAAAATATTAGCTGTGGGTTTGTCATAGATAGCTTCAATCAGTTTCAGAAATGTGCCACCTATGCGTATACTCTTCATTGTTCTAATTAGGAAAGGTTGCTGAATTTATAGAATGTTTTTTCTGCATGTATTGAGAGGATCACATGATCTTTATTTTTGCCTCTGTTAATACGTTGGATAACGTTTATGGACTTGCATATGTTAAACCAGCCTTGCATCCCTGGGATGAAAACTACTTGTTCATGATGTATAAATTTTTTGATGATAAGTTGTAATCAATTGGCTAGGATTTTTTTTGAGAATTTTTGCATCCATATTCATGAGTGAAATTGATCTGAAATTCTCCTTTTTAGTTCAGTCTTTTCCGGGTTTGGGTATCAGGGTGATGTTTGATTCGTAGAACGTGTTGGGAAAGATTCCTTCCCCCTCAATTGTTTTGAATAATTTCTGCAGTACAGAATAAGCTCTTCCTTGAAGGTTTGATAGAATTCTGGTGTGATGCCATCTGGACCAGGGCATTTTTTTGTTGGAAGCCTTTTTATTGTTTCTTTAATTTCAGTGCTTGAAATCGGTTTTTTCAGGAACTCTATTTCTTCCCGGCTAAGTCTAGGGAGAGGATGTGATTCCAAATATTGATCCATTTCCTTCACATTGTCAAATTTCTGGGCATAGAATTTCTGGTAGTATGCAGAGATGATCTCTTGTATCTCTGTGCGATCAGTTTTTATTTCCCTAAAGGACTATTTTCATCTGTTATTCTCTACCACTCCTTCTCTCTAGAAATAAAAGGGCTGGAATTTCAGTTACTACTAGTTAGGCTTCAGTCCTCTAGTGTCAGAAGAGCCCTCAGAGAAAATTCTAGGTTTCCTGTCACATTAGAGACAGCGACTTGACAATTTAAGGATTCTAAAAATACATTTATGAAATACTCCCAAAACAATATACAAAAACAAAATGTTTATAGGAGATAATCCAACTGGTGTTAAAGAGCTTGCCCAAGTTCATACTTCAGCAAGTGGCAAAGCAGAGATTTAAAACGAGGTCTGTCTTACCACAAACTCAAGCTTTTCTCACAATAATCAACCACCTTCCTCATTTCACTATCAGTATGCTTATGTCATCTTTCTAATCTAATCTTGATTGCTTTGCATTATCTTGTGTAATCAATGTTATAAAGGTACAGAAACAGGGTATAGGCTCTCAAGGGGCAAGGTGGACTAAATTTTCCTCCTTTGGTTACTTCTCTCTGGGACTTCAATGTAGCACTTTGCCAAACCATCCTTCCCACCCACATCCTGGCCACCATTAAATATTACTGAAAAATGACAAGGCCAAAAGTTTTATAGTCACTTGTTTACTTTGCCATCCTCTGGCCATACCAATTTTCATTCCTCTCCCCCAAACTTCTCTTTATTATCATTGGCTCAAAGTCTAGGATCTTGTCATCTCTACCAGGTGTGCATGTGCATGAAGAGTGTATAGCACCTCTCAACCAGGAAAATTAGTCATGTGTCCTCTCTCCTCCAAAGACCTGATAATTGAAAGGGATAGAATGATGATGATAGAGTTCCTGCTCAAAAAGAGGGGAATGGAGACACACAATAGTCACTGGTCCATAGCAATAAAATTATGGTCTAGGCACAGTGGCTGATGCCTATAATCCCAGCACTTTGGGAGACTGAGGCAGGAAGACTGCTTGAGGGCAGGAGTCCAAAACTAGACCCAGTCTCTTAAAAAAAAAAAAAAAATTAGATAGACATGGTGACATGTGCCTATAGTGCCAGCTACTCAGGAGGTTAAGGCAGGAGAATTGCTTGAGCCTAGGACTTTAAGGCTTCAGTGAGCTATGACCTTGCCACTGCATTTCAGCCTGGGTGACAGATTGACACCTGTCTAACTAAAAAAAAAAGGAAGAAGAAAAGGACTTCATGATATACTTCTTGACCTCTTGACCTTTGCTCACTTTGCTTATAAATTAGTAAAGTTAGGCTACAGGACAAATTGGTTCTTCATTGAGATCATTTTAAAAGTACAATTTCAGGCTGGTACTGGTGGCTCATATCTGTAACCCTAGAGAACTCTGGGATGTTGAGGCAGTGGGTCACTTGAGCTCAGGAATTTGAGACCAGCCAGAGAAAGAGTGAGACTCCACCTTTACTAAAAACAGAAAAATTAAGGCTGAACGTGGTGGTTTGCGGCTATACTCCTAGCACTCTGGGAGGCTGAGGTGGGTGGACTGCCTGAGCTCTGGAGTTTAAGATGAGCCTGAGCCAGAGCGAGCCCCCTGGGCATTGTGGCAGACCCATGTAGTCCCAACGACTTAGGAGGCTGAGGCACGAGGATAGTGGGAACCCACAAAAGTTGGAGGTTGCTGTGAGCTATGATGCCACAGCACTCTACTAAGAGTGACAAAGTGAGACTCTGTCTCAAAAAAATCAAAAAGTTAAAATATTTAAAAAATTAAAATAGGCTCAGCACCTATAGCTCAGCAGGTAGGGTGCCAGCAACATATACTGGAGCGGGTGGGTTTGAATCCACCCCGACCTGCCAAACAATGACAACTACAGCCAAAAAAAGCCCGGTGTTGTGGAGGGCGCCTGTAGTCCCAGCTGCTACTTGGGAGGCTGAGGCAAGAGAATTGCTTACGGCTAAGAGTTGGAGGTTGCTGTGAGCTGTCACACCATGGCACTCTAACCCCGGGCAACAGTTTGAGACTGTCACAAAAAAAAAAAAAAAAAAAAAAAAAAAAAAAATTAAAATTAAAATAGAGGCTGGGTTCCTGTGCTCAGTGGTTAGGGTGCATGCTGGTCACATGCTCTGGGGCTGGTGAATTCAAACCCAGCTGGGCCTGCTAAACAAACAAAAAAACCTAGGCTCAGTGCCCATAGCTCAGTGGGTAGGGTACCAACCACAAATACTGAAAATGGTGGGTTTGAGCCTGGCCTGGGCCTGCTAAACAACAACTGCATAAAAAAATAGCCGGGCAGTGTGGTGGGCACCTGTAGTCCCAGCTACTTAGGAGGATGAGGCAAGAGAATTGCTTAAGCCCAAGAGTTAGACATTGCTTTGAGCTATAACATTACAGCACTCTATAGAAGGTGACAAAGTGAGACTCTGTCTCAAAAAAAGAAAAAAATAAACAATCTAGCCGAGAGTTGTGGAAAGCGCCTATAGTCCCTAGGGAGGCTGAGGCAAGAGAATTGCTTGAGCCCAAGAGTTTGAGGTTGCAATGAGCTATGACACCATGGCACTCTACTGAGGGTGACAAAATGAGATAATGAGATTGTCTCAAAAAAAAGAACAGAAAAATTACCTGGGCATCAGGGTGGGTACCTATAGTCTCAGCTACTTGGAAGGCTGAGGCAGGAGGATCATTTGAGCCCAAGAGTTTGAAGTTGCTGTGAGCTATGATGCCATAGCACTTTAGCCTGGGTAACAGAGTGAGACTCTGTCTCAATAAATAAATAAATAAATAAGTAAAAATAAAAAACAAAAATAAAAGTACACTTTCCATACAATTTTCTACTTTATATATATGCCCATTACATTACATGAAAGTGACTAAGTAGAACTTAATCTTCTAAAAGCTCCAGCAGTCAGGATCACTTTGGTATCATCATTTACTCAATTGCTGGGACACATCTAATTTTCTTCAGGTCACAATTTCAGTTATAGGCTTTAATTTTTAAAAGCCAATCAGTTTATTCAATTTCCACCACTTGCATTCTATTCCCATTCTATTCTATACTCTGAACTAATATCACTTCAGTTTTCCTTTAGTACCTACTTAAACATTCAGTTTAACTGAACAAATAAAAGCCCACAAAATGCACTTCTGAAGCTGTCCTGATGACCTCCCTTTCCGGTCCCTGGGGATCCAGGGACCAAATCGATGATTCTCAACTAAGGGCTATTTTTCCTCCCACTCCCCAGGGACCTCTGTATATGCTCAGAGACATCTATAGTTGTTACCACTGGGATTCTACCAGCATCCAGCAGGTAGAGGCCAGAAATATTGCTAATAATCATTCTACAGTACAGATGAACAACCCCACCCCACACACAGAGAATTATCTGGGTTGCACTTTGTGGCTCACTCCTGTAATCCCAGTGCTTTGGGAGGCCAAGGAGGGAGGATCACTTGAGGCCAGGAGCTGAAGACCAGCCTGGACAACATAGAAAGACCCTATCTCTAAAAAAGGAAAAAAAGAAAAGCCAGGCATAGTAGCTATTCATAAGGCTATTCTTAGCTACACATGAGGCTGAGGCAGAAGGATCACTTGAGTCCAGGAGTTTAAGGCAGCAGTGAGCTGTGATCACACCACTGTACTCTAGCCTCAGCAACAAAGCAAGACTCTACAGAAGAAAGAAAGAAGGAAAAAAGAAAATAAAAGAAAAAAGTGAATATTTCTTCCTGTCTGATAATTTTAAAACTGATTGCTGAATCACCTATGCAAGCAAATCTGAGGCTCAACTATATTATTTATGTAGGTCTCTACTGCCTGAACATTTGTGTATTTCCCCATCTCCAACCCACGTGGTCTTAATTGGTATTTTCCTTTTCTCCATTCTGGATTCTCTGGTCTTATTTATATTTTACCATCATTTTATTACATATGTTCTTGCCATAAGTTGTCTCAATTAGTGTGTAAAGTGTGGTCAGGTATGAATAAAAAGTGAGGACAAGTAACAAGAAAACAATTACAATAGTGCTGCTGGATGTGTGCCCTACCTACTCTGACAGCTCAAAGAAGAACCCTAACAAAGGCAGTGAGGGTCGCAGGAAACGTCCTGAAGGAGCTCACGAAGAGCTTAATACCAAAAGACGGAGTATGTATTAATTAATGAAGATACGAGAGGAAATGTTCTAGACAAGAAATAAAAGCAGATACTAAGGCACAGAGGTAAGAGAGGCTGCTACACTCATAAAAATGCAAGTGGTTTGCTTCTGCCAAAAGAGAGGGTGTTTGGGAGTGGCAAAACATGCTACTGAAGAGGTGCTTTAGACACCATGCTAAGGACCCTGGACTCTAGCCAAAACAGCATGATCAGAAACAGAACAATCAGAAGTTACTGCAATAATCCAAGGAATAAAGAATGATCCTCACAAATGATGAAATAAAGAATGATCCTCACAAATGATGACCTCTATCAGTTCATGCCTGACCACCCATCAGGCATCTTTAGCTATTAATGCCATCCCTAAAATTCATTACAAAAGAATCGAATTCCATCCTCACCCCATTCCCACCCCTTACCAACATTAATCTCTACAACATCACCGTTGAAAAATTGGGTCAATGACCAGTAAGCATGAAAGGAATAAGTCAATGGCCTTTGGGCCAAGACAGAAAAATCTTAATTCCAGGCCGGGCGTGGTGGCTCACGCCTGTAGTCTCAGCGCTGTGGGAGGCCGAGGCGCGTGGACTGTCTGAGCTCAGAAGTTCAAGACCAGTATGACCAGCAATGAGCCAGAGTAAGACCCCGTCTCTACTAACATCAAAAACCGAGCATCACCAGAGGAAGAAGAAAATGAACAACAAAAAAAGAGTACTTCTAACAAAGAAGAATATACAAGCAAGTTGAAATTAAAAAAAAAAAAGAAAAATCCTAATTCCATTCTCCTTTGCATCTGATATTATCTGGACTTACAAGAAACTCTAATAAGAAAAACTAAGGAACTCTGATAGTTATCCATCTTATTCAGGACAAGCAACAAGAATTTGCTATGATTTTATATCTCTAATTGTCCCAATCACAGTTTCTAATACAGAAATAAAACTGTTCAGTGTCTCCATCCTTGCCTCAGTTTGTTTCACAGAGATCTGTATTTCCGCGTTCTCGGGCTCCAACAGCAATTCTGTTAAGAAGAGACAGCCAGTATCATCCTGAGCACTGAGGTATGCTTTCCACGGTTGAGCCCCAGCCCTGCTCACTGCGATGGTCTGGATGTTCACTACGTGAAGAGCCATCTGGAGCGTGTCAGGATGGACTGCTCCCGGCCACGGCAATACGTGCTGACGAGCAACTTTGAGGCTAAGCCAAGTTTTCTCAAAATACTCAGCAGTTAGCTGGAGATTAGGAATTAGCATGAGGCTTCCAGAATCAGGGAGTCCTCGTATTCTCTCCTTGTTTTCTTCAGGAATCAGGGATCCTAGAAGAGTCAGAAAGCTTGTGTAAGGGATACTTAATCTGTAGGAGCTAAATTTTTTAACCTAAATCCCCACAAGGATACAATGTGTACTTCTGTCTTTGGACCAATAGCTTAAGTAACCAATGAACCTCTATCTTACTCACAAAGTCTTCCAATTTTAGCATACTCTACTTTTACAAATCATTACAAAGATAAAGATTTACCACGAAAAAATATAAAATGTAATGATTATTTTTACCTGATGTGGCAAAAGATGCGGTGTTAGAAAGCTCTGGGCTATGACGCTTTGTCCCCTGGCATTTAGAAATAGTTGCCCAGCGGGCTTTGCCATAGACTGGCACCAGTGTGTTGAAGTCTGAGGCCCAGCTGTTCACAGGTCTTTCTGCTGGATCCTCCAAAAGTCTAAGAGAAGGGTCAGATTTTGGGCTACACAGGATCCGCTTAACTTCATCAATGCCAGCTAAGAGGAGGCGATAATAAAAGAGACCTCGATCCCGGACAGCCATATCCTTCTCTTCCTCTGAGGTAAGACAACAGATTGAGTTAATTAAAAACTAAACCCCCTTCCTCCTATCTTCATGCCAACAATAATAGGAGAAAAAAAAAAAAGAAGAGAAAACCCTATATAGTATTAACATTTTCTTCTTGGGCCCCCCACATGACTTACCAATGAAAACTGGGGGAATTTTTACTGTGGGTCATACCAAGTACTATTTCCTTCTGAAAAACCTACCTATGCAGTAATGTAACAAACGTCCCAGCATGTCCTGGCACTCAGCAGGTCGAGAGAGGAAAAGGCGCAGCAGAGCCGTGAGTAGCTCCATCTTAACAGCTGGAAATGTCTCTGATTTCACACTGTCTACAAAGTCCTCTAATACATAAGGAGCATTGGGAATTCTTTCACCGTGGACCCCAAGTAGCCAAATAAGTGCCTGCTTCCCCTAAGGAATAAAAGAATTAGAACAGGTGTGTAATACTTGGCTGTCTAAAACACAGGACAGTGGGTGGTACCTGTGGTTCAGTGAATAGGGTGCCAGCCCCATATACCAAGGGTGGCGGATTCAAACCCAGTCCCAGCCAAACTGCAACAAAAAATAGCCGGGCATTGTGGCGGGCGCCTGTAGTCCCATTTACTCGGTTGGCTGAGGCAAGAGAATCACCTAAGCCCAAGAGCTAGAGGTTGCTGTGAGCTGTGATGCTACAGCACTCTACCGAGGGCAAGAAAGTGAGACTCTTGTCTCTAAAAAAAATTAAAAATAAAAAACAAAACTTAGGACAATAAACAACCTAGTTTTGTTTTTCCCCTAGTGATAGCAAAAAAGGCATAATCTTTCATTTATTCCAACTTGCATTTTATTGATTACTCTCTACTACACTCTCTGTAACAAATATGAACAAAATTCTAATGTATAAGAGGAAACTCAAAATTGTCATAGCCTATGTTCATTAGGCAATAAATAAGGCTTCTTTAGCTTTGGGGCCTCTTGCCCAATGTGGGGTTTAGTGTTTTAGTGGAAGCTACTCAGAGTCTTAAGTATTTCATGAAAGTGGTTAATAAATTAATAACCTAGAGTGCACATCAGAGTTACCTGTGATGGTTTTTTTCTTTTTTCTGAGACAAGAGTCTTACTATGTCGCCCTTGGTAGAGTACCATGGTGTCACAGCTCACAACAACCTCCAACTCTTGGGCTTAAGCAATTCTCTTGCTTCAGCTCCCATGTAGCTGAGATACAGGTGCCTGCCACAACACCCGGCTATTTTGTTATTTTTTGTAGTTGTCACTGTTGTTTGGTAGGCCCGGGCCGGGTTCGAACCCACCAGCCCTGGTGTTATATGGCCTGCGCTCTAGCCACTGAGCTACAGGCACCGGGCCTATGATAATTCTTAAAAATGCATCTGTCTAGGCCCACCACTCCTGAATATTTAAGTCAGTAGACCTGGGATGAAGTCCAAATCTGTAAAAATTCCACAAATGATTGATTCTAATTCCAGCTAAAAACTCCATGGTCTAAATCTCTTACTCAAAAATATTTAAAAGAACAGTGGCACCACAAATTATTTATAATAAGAACCATAAATAAAGGCCAGGCACAGTGGCTCTCACACATGTAATCCTAGCACTCTGAGAGGCTGAGGTGGGTACGTTGCCTGAGCTCACAGGTTTGAAACCAGCCTGAGCCACAGCGAGACTTCATCTCTAAAAATAGCTGGGTGTTGTGGCAGGCATCTGCAGTCCCAGCCACTTGGGAGGCTGAGGCAGGAGAATCGTTTGAGCCCAAGAATTTGAGGTTGCTGTGAACTATGAGGCCACAGCACTCTACTGAAGGTGACAAAGTAAGACTCTTTCTCAAAAAAAAAAAAAGATAAATCCTATTTTTATTTTTAATTTATTTCCTATAATCCTTTTAAGATAGGATCTCTCTCTGTCATCCAGACTGGAGTACAGTTACACAACCACAGCTCACCGTGCTAAGTCCAACTCCTGGGCTCAAGCGAGACCCCTGGCTCAGCCTCTCCCACGTATCTAGGACTGTAAGTGTGTGCTACCATGCCCAGGTAATTTTTAAAATTTTCCTAGAGATGGGGTTTCACCATGTTTGTCAGGCTGGTCTTAAACTCTTGTGCTAAAAAACATCCTCCCACCTCAGCTTCCCAAACTGCTGGGATTACAGACATGAGCCACCACGTCTGGCCTATTTTATGATTTATTTCCCCTCTAATGCCAAAAGAGAATCTGTGGTGGCAAAGTTTCCACTTCTAACATGGGATAGAAAGAATAATCAGATTCTATTTCAGAGAGCAGGGTCCCAAGTATTCCCCTTCTACCTAGAAGTAAAGGAGAATTATAGTCTACCTCGCTGTCCTGAATGTTCTCCTCACAGCCGGGCAGCGCCTGACAAACAGCTTCGGTACACTGAGGACACAACCAAACCAGGTCTCGGAAAGTCTGCACCACCACTACAACACATCCCAGGATACAAGAAGACAGGATTAAAACCTCTCTGCAGGAAGGAAGCTTAAGAAGAGTCATATATTCAGACTAGCTTTCTGGCTGAATTTCTATAAAACTAGTTTGGGAGGGGTGATCAATGATTATCTGAGAAATGCAATCACACGGTAATAATTTCTTTTTGTGTGTGTGTGTGTGTGTGTGTGTGATTTTTGGCGGAGGCTGGGTTTGAACCTGCCGCCTCTGGCATATGGGGTTGGTGCCCCACTCCTTTGAGCCACGGGTACCCCCCAGTAATAATTTATTGAATGAATCTCTTATCAGACTGCATGAGGATAAATGAGGTAATGTATAGGAAAAGCATTTTGTAAAATGTAAAGCTATGTACAAATGTGGGGAAGTGTTGCTATTGAATGATACTCTAAATCAGGGGTGGCGAACAAGTTCGACTACGCGCTCGGAGATCGCTCCTCAGAGGTCCCTCCTCAGAAGCAGCATAACAAAATCCAAACTTGGCAAAGAGCCACAGTATACAAAATAATGATAAGAGGCAAAGAGCC
>CAUYPK010036382.1:0-52744 GCA_963574355.1 Loris lydekkerianus
TCCACACACCCATACATCCAACCATCCACCCACCCACCCACCCATCCATCTACCCATCCATTCACCCACCCACCTACCCATCTATCCATCCATCCATTCATCCACCCACCTGTCCACACACCCATCCACCCATTCATTCACCCACCCACCTACCCATCCATCCATCCATCCATCCATCCACCCATCTACCCAGCCATCCACCCACCCACCCCCTCCCACTTGATAAGCATTTAATCAGTACTTAGCCAGTTGCTCTCTCTTTCCTGGATTTCATATAAAAGAATCCATGAAAGTGGTTTGAAAGTTCAAATTGAGTAAAATTTTACTGCCTGTTATCCAAGCTCTTATATTGATAATGCCAAATCTTCTCTCCTTCTTTGGTCCTACCTTTTCAGCTTTTAAAAAGAGATATTCATGTTTTGCATAATGTCCTGCTGTTGTTCAATTTCTTTCCTGCCAGAGCATTAGCATCCCAAATCTAGAGCCAGTTCGGACAAGTGGTTACCAGCCTGGGCTCTCGAGCCAGACTGTCCAGGTTGGTGTTCTTCCAAAGAGAAGTTCTTTGATTCCTCTTACAACTTACCCAATTTCTTCCCTAAAATGGTGATTCTCTTAGTCCTCTCAGGCTGACAGTTATGTCACGCACAGACTGGGTGGCTTGTAAACAGAAGACGTTTATTTCTCACAGTGCTGGAGGTTGGGCAGCCCAACATCAGGGCACCAGCGGGTGCAGTGTGTGGGGAGGGTCTGCTTCCTGGTTTCCAGATGGCTGTTTCCTTACTGTGTCTTCACATGGCAGAAGGGGCAAGGGAGTGTGAGAGAATTTCTTTTATAATGGCACCCATCCCATTCATGAGGGCTCCATTCTCCCCCAAGTCAACCTCCTAATACCCTCATATTGGGGGTTGGGAGTTCAAAATGTGAATTTGGGGGTGTGGGGAGGAAATATTCAGTCTATAGCAATGGTAATAAAAGCCCCTAACTCATAAGATTATTATTTTTTTTTTACTCATAAGATTATTGCAGCAATTAACAATCCAGGTAAAGCACCTAGCACTTTCTCATGGTAAATGCCCAGTGAGTGACAGCAATTATTGCTGTAATCATCAGTTGTTTCTGTTGCTTGGAGCAGATGGATCTGTTTTTGTCAAGGGTCATGCAGACTCTGTGGCAACTACTCACCTCTGCCCTTGTAGTGTGAGAATAGGCCCAGATGGCATGGAAGCAGTGAGTGTGGCTGTGTCACAGTGAAACTTTTACAGAAGCAGGTGGTGAGCTGGATATGGCCCCTGGTGTGTCAGCAGCTGGCTCAGCACAGGAGAAGCTACAGTGTAAATGAACACAGCTGTGGAGCAAGGCTCTTACTATTGTTAGTGGTACAAAAACTTCTATTATTGGGCAGTGCCTGTGGCTCAAGGAGTAGGGCACTGGCCCCATATACGGGGGGGTGGCAAGTTCAAGCCCAGCCCTGGCCAAAACTGCCAACCCTCCCAAAAAACTTCTATTATTTTAAGAACTAATACAATTCTGGGAAGAGAAAGGATGGGTCAGGACTTCAGTCTTAGGAGGACTTTAGGTCTTAAGACATAGGCCCTGTCATTACTGATATGCATTTAATGCTTATACCTTGCTGGTCATGGGGAATAGGAAGGTTCACAGGGCTCAGCCTTGGAAAAGGCTTCTTGTTTTTTTCTTTTGACCTGTTTTATACGGCAGGTGTGTGTTTTAATGTTGGTGGATGTAACTAGGATTCCTGGGAAAGGGAGCTGTCGAACCAAAGTTTTCTTTCTTTCTTTCTTTCTTTCTTTCTTTCTTTCTTTCTTTCTCTCTCTCTCTCTCTTTCTTTCTTTTTTCCTTCCTTCCTTCCTTCCTTCCTTCCTTCCTTCCTTCCTTCCTTCCTTCCTTTCTTTTTTTCTTTCAACAAGCCACTTTATTTACATTGGTTATTTTATTCAAGTTGGTAAGTCAGGGTGCAAAGAGTTTGAAAACAGCACTTACATATCAAATGAGAAGGCAGAGTGATATAAAAGTTTCTTTTATCCCCAAAATCTACAATAGGAATGCAATCTTTTCTTTTCTTTTTTCTTGGATTATTGAAGTCAACTTACTATCATCTGTCACTACCTATTACAGATGCACAGTTTCTCTTTTATGGGAAATTACTTTATAAGGATAAATATTCTTCCTTCTAAGCCCTTGTTCAGCTGTGTGGAAGGCACTCCTGGGCTGTGCTGAGGAAAGAACTCTTTAAGGACCTTCCAGCATGCCATTATAGTTTCATTTTTCAGTGCAGCGAAGCAAGCCTGTGAAAGTTTGCTCCGCGTTTAGAGGGGAAAAATGTGACACCTCACTGTCCCATTTATCAGGGGCTTGGCATTTTTGTGGGCAGCAGGGAGACTTGTAAAGAAGACAAATAAAACCGCTGGGAACAATAGTGATTCACTCCCAGAGAAGTTCTTGGCCAGCTGGACCCTCTCATTTCCAAGACTGTAAAAGCAGAACAGTGTCCTGCAAAAGGAGAAAACCCAAACGAAATACCAAAGTGAGACAGGGAGAAAGAAGGAGGGAGACTGGAGGCAGAGAGGCTGAGAGATAGAAATGGGGGAGAGAGATGCGGGTGGGGGCACAGAAGGCAGAAGATGGAATTCTTCCTCATTCTCTCAGCCGCCTTCCTCCACTATGGTAGAATGAAAGGCAGAGACCCAGAGAAAGGTTACTTTGGAAGAAAGGCAAAAGAAAGAAGATGTGAAACTTAGTAAATGTAGAATATAAATGTTTAACACAATAACTAATAAATGCCAGGAAGGCTATGTTAACCAGTGTGATGAAAATATGTTAAATGGTCTCTAAAACCAGTGTATGGTGCCCCATGATCGCATTAATATACACAGCTATGAGTTAACAATAAAAAAAAAAAAAGAAAGAAGATGCGGTGGGTCTTTAAGGGCAGGATGAACCAGGACACAGTCCACTGTGAGGCCTGAAACGGATTCTTATGATTTAAAGCCTCCTCGTGCAGGGCACAGTTTGCTCTGCTGCCTGATGTCTCAGAGGGACAGGCAGAGACAGGCACTGACCACAGGACGGCATCTTTAATGCATCCATGCACTCACCCATCCTGTTTAAAAAGCCAGCTCACTGGTAAAATCATGATCCTCCTGAGGCCCTAACATTTGTAAGGTAATAGTTTTTGGCTCTTCATAGCTAATTCTTCTCTGTGCCCAGGAGGGATCATTTTTAAGGAAAATATACAGGATCAAAACTTAAAGTACCACGAGCTTTCTCTGGCATCAGGAACCATGAATATGAGTTGCTTGTGAAGAATGGACTTCTACCAAAAGTCTTGACTGAGTGAAAGCTGGGCTGCTTTGTTTGGCTCACATTTTTCTTTCTTGTGGCTTCACCCAAGAAGAAAATTTTTATGTGGTGTTGCTTTAGCCAACAGAAATTATTTTTCTTCTTACAGATCTTGAAATGTAATATGAATTAGCTTTTTGACTTTTGCATATGTAAAGGCTTGGAAATAAGTTGATGAGAAGGGAGAATTTGCTCCAAGGAAAAATGTAGAGAAATCTGAGCTATAAGTATTGCATTGTTTTTCAGGAACACGTAGGGAGTTCCAAAAAGCTTTTGAGGGCGCTTGATGAAAATGTTTGGATGGACAGTTGTGAAGTTCAGAAACTTTTGTTTACATGGGGAGTAGATCAGTCCTAACAGTGTCAAGCGTTCACAGGCTGAAGGAATTGAAAGACACCAGCCTAACCCTAAAATTAGCCAGATTCTAGCCAATAAAGGATTTCAGTAAACATTGATTATAATATTTCTTTGGATAACTGACATTACTTCTGTTAAACTGTGGCTGAAGTCTGCCTTACAGAACTGGATTAATTATATCAGAGATTTTAGACAACTCATGTGGTTCTGTGTGCTGTGGTCTGTGCCTTGGTACATGTCAAGGCCATTTCACTGAGGTGGGAAGAACTTTCCACGGACACTGTTTGTGGACAGAGCCAAAAGCAGAGATTTGCTTGGGTTACAACAATAGTTGCTGGTTGAAATTGCTTCTGTGCATTGAGTAATGGACACAAACAAACAAGGTGTGGTAGGGAGAGACAAGGAGAGCTTTCACAGTGGGGAAATGGTATCAGAGCTGTTGGAAACGACAAAGTGAAAGCAGGTTTGAGTCTCCTTTTCTATAGCACTCAGAATGTTTCAAATTTCTGCTGTGAGCTATGTTGTCTCATTAGGCTGCCACAAATCACCCATTCAGGGATTCACTTCATCAGCAGTGAGATGAAGATTAGATCTCCCCCTGGTCCCCCTTATTCTTGTGGACTTTGGGAGGGGGGGTGGGATGCCCATCTGTTCCTGGAAACAAAAGGCATGCTACCTGTTTAATAGTTAACCTCTGGAGTGTCACGTGAAACCTGAGAATGAACTCCTTTGCTCTGAAAACGGACTTTGTTCAAAAAACATCCCAACCTGAGCATTTAACTGTTCATTGAATCAACAAGAAACTACAAACATCAGCCTGGTTCCAAGAAGTATTGGCAAGCCAGATGAATTCCTTGGGAGCTTTGTGGTGGTCTAGAAGCAGCCATCCCTACCTTTTCTTCTGAAGGATATTTGTATATGTGACATTTCTGACATGAAAGAGCCATGTCATATAAGCAAAGCGTTACCCCAAGACACTTTCCTTCATTGATTTGAATATTCTAATTTCTTAAAATTATTAAAGAGGTAGGTTATGACTTTATATTTGATTAAAAGCTATGGATATTTGTAATGAGAAGAGTTTAACTGTTTTGCATTTATTTGCCATTTTAAACCTTTATTTATAAAGTATTTGAGTGTGTGATCTAATATCTGTCCCTATCTTAGTTGACATGGAGGTAATCCTGGAGGTCTTTATTCTTAGAACCCACGTATCATCACACAACTGCTTGTACTGTTGTACAGAGCACGACCCCGTCAGGGCTCCTGGGAAGTCCGTTTTGGATGCCGTGTCTGGTCTCAACCATGAGAAATAAAGAGACGCTCCAGGAATACGCTTTCAAGGTGCCACAGGCACCGGGATGTCTACCACAGGCCGCAGCACCCTGCTGCTGGAAGATCATGCATTTCGAACGGCATGGAAGGTAGTTTTGTTCTACTTTTTAAAGCAGAAGCCTCTTTTACCCAGATACCTATTTTAGTCCCATAACTACATTGTTGCAAGAGCTCTTGAACATGGTCTTTTGGGGCTTCTGAACCAGCAGGTGCTGTGATCAAGTTACAGGATAGTAGCAGGAACTGTGAAGGCTGGTGAGTATAAATCTGGTAATGCTGGTTTGTATCTTTTCTTCCCATGTCATAAAAAGACTTAAGTACTCAGGGAGAAAAACATGGAAAATGTCACTTCTGATGTCCTGATCATCGAGGTGATGTTTGCAGCAAAGATTGATAGGGATTCGCGGGACTTGGACTTCTCCTTGTTTCTCTTCTTAGGTAGTAAAATGGCATAATAAGAAGCACACACGTACCGGGAAGGTGGCATTTGCCCAAAGAAATTATTGGCGTTAGAATTAATCAAGCACGTGTCTTTCCCTTGGGAATAGGTGTGTCCTCGTTCCTCTAACTCACACTCACTCTCCCCTGGTGCTGCAACAACCCCTTTCTCTGGTGGACCAAATTTCCGTTTCTGAAGTCAATACCTTTTGTTAAAATTTTAATAATACCTAGATTTATCAGCAGCTCTAAGAGCCTTGAGGGCTAAGACATTTATAAATTTATTTTTCTACCATGGGGAAAAGGAAACATTAAAAATAATCTTAGAGAATGATGAATCATGCCATATAATCTGTGATGTGCTTAAAGTAAAAAAAAAAAATTTAAATCTTTCTCTGAAGTTATTCCTGAGATTCCACTTCCCTGAATTCTTTAACTAGACAGATGTGGCCTCCCTCTCTCTCCTAGGCCAGCAACCCTTTGATAATGCTTCACAGGTGTGGCCTGTTGTGTATTAAAATGATCTGTGTCTATATCTTTTTTTTTTTTTCTTTTGAGACAGAGTCTTGCTCTGTTACCAGGGGCTACAGTGCGGTAGCATCAGCTTAGCTCTCAGTAACCTCAAACTCCTGGGTTCAAGTGATCCTCCTGGCTCAGCCTCCTGAGTAGCTAGGAGTACACCTGGCTAGTTTTTCTATTTGTTTTAGAGGTGAGGGGTCTCACTCTTGCTCAGGCTGTTCTTGAATTCCTGGTCTCAAGCAATTCTTTTGCTTTGGTCTCCCAGAGTGCTGGGGTTACAGGTTTGAGCCCCTTTGCTGGGCCTGTGTTTGCATTTTATAGTGAGTCATAAACTTCTTGAGAGGATTTTGTTTTGTTCATCTTGTATTTCCTTAAACAAACCAGGAGGGGGCCTTATCTAGACCTAGTAAATGCACAATAATTATGGAGCCCTGCCTATGTAATGAAGGGGGTTTCTTCTTATCTCTTTGAGTGTTGTGAAATAACTCTTCAATTTTCTGCTTAAGATGAATATTTATTCAAAAGATATTTACTATGTGCCAGGCACTGTCCTAAGAGCTGGATATATAATAGTGACTAAAACACAATTCTTTTGTGGCTAAAAACTTAAAAAAAAAAAAAAAAGGTATATATATATATGGTGATAGCAGGTAAAAAGGTAAAAGGTAAAAAAGTGGTGATAGCAGGTAAGGAGAGAAACAGACTAAGGGGAGGGGAAGGTTGCAGGAGGGGCTAAGGAAAAGCCTCCCTGATAAGCTGGAAGTCCAGGAGACACCTCAGTTAGGAGAGCGAGTAGCAGAAGTGGGCCTGGAATGTTCCAGAAAGAGCCAGGGGACTGGTGTGCAGCTACAGCCCAGTGACTGATGGTGGAAGGTGGAGGAGGAAGTGAGGCCAGTGAGGTAGCAAGAGCCGAGAGCACAGGGGACCTTGTGGCAATTCTGAGGACCAGGGCCCACTGGAGAGGGCTGAATAGAGAAGTGACATGACTTGACATATGGGACTGAGAAAAATTTTGTCAGTGATGAAAATCGTGTTTCGATGATCAGAAAATTTGACATCTGTGAACATGAAATTTCACTCTAAGGTGGAATATAGTTTCATGGTTTCAGGAACCTTTGAGCTGAAAGTGTACTTGATCATGTATCCAGTATTTCTTTCTTCTTTTTTATTTTTGGCAGGCAGTTTTTTTTTTTGGCCGGGCCGGGTTTGAACCCGCCACCTCCCATGTATGGGGCCAGCACCCTACTCCTTTGAGCCACAGGCATCAAGGAGTACCCAATATTTCTAAATGCATTTCAAGTGTAGTTCTGGAACCAATGCTGTTGCCATTCTGGGGTCCATATGGTACTTAAAACCTGTAGTTTGTGGCCTGTGTTTTAGTGTATCTTATTTTTCTTCATTGATACTTTCCTGGAGCACTACTGTGAACATGTTTCTACTGCTCCCTAACTTACCCACCAAGGGGCTCCAGCTGTCTGGGTATAAGGCAGGCACCATCAGATGTTGGAAGTAAACTCTCAGCAGGCCAGAAGTCATTGTAAAACAATGGTTGCAAAACATTTTGGGTCTTGTGCCTCGATCAGAAAAATATACTGAACATTCACTCATAATCCCTATTATCACTTATACAATAGCTATATGCATTTATTATAAAAGACACACTTCAAAGAATTAAAAAGCATGACATTAATATAACATAAACACTTTAAAATTTTACTTGTTTACAGTTACAACATATTTTTGCTCTCATCAAAATATGGCCACTTTAAAATGAGAACAATGTTTTTAATAGGTTTTTAATTTTTAAGCTATTAGTTTAAAATTTTGCAGTGAAGGAATTAAAAGGTGGTTTTCTAAGCCAAGTTTATTTTTGAGACTTGGTTTTCAATAATTATCATAGTTGGAAAAATATTCCTCAAAGACAATCAGAGTAGAAGGAGAGTATGAGAAACTTCACTCAATTACCTAAGTCAATTTCAAATGAAAATTCATCTCGCCATGGTTTTTGTTAAAATATGGCTAGCAAATTTCCATCTTCTGTGATCTCAATCAGATGTTCTTGCAAAACTAATCTGAAGAGAATGCATTTTAATGTTTTTTACAAAGGCATTCAGAACCCACTGAAATTCTCCATTCGTAAGAGTTAGCAGCCGTGTTCAGAGAGGAGTGTTTACAGGGATATCCTTACAGTGTTTTCTTCAACAAAATCACGTAACGATGGAAACATTTTCAAACATTCATTTCCACAATGCTCTTTCCGTAGCATGGATTTCTTTTGAAAAGAAGTTTCTTTTCTGCTTATTGTTAAAACATCTAATTTACCTTGAAGGGGCTGATTAAGTGTGTAGCCGACAAAGAGCTGGAACTGGATGCAAGTAGCTTTCTCAGCTTTGGGCTGTTTCTCTCTCCTTTTAAAAACGTGTATTTGCATCCTTAGTATGTTTGTTCCTTTGCAGAAATATCTTAAAGCTATTAGAGCCTTTGGTGAGAATTAGTCTGATTAAAACTAGTTAATATGATCTGTGACTCTGTTTCCTTGGATGCACACGCACCGCCATGTAGAGCAAAATGCTGAAAACCAGGGACCCAGTGAGGGCAGGCTGTCAACTCCCCCTCTCCCCTGAAAGATGCATCTAAGTTGGTGATACTGACTGCCTGGCCTTCAGACACACAGGCCAAGTGAAGGTTAGATATTAGTAGGGCTTGATTTATTTCCTTTTTTATAGATTGAAATATAAATATGGATGCCCTGATATTTTTCCAGCATTTGAAAGGATCATCTTGCACACCCCTAGGGATTAGTTTGTGCACTTTCTGGGAGACTGTTATATTAGATGCTGGCTTTTTCAACTGAGGGGCAGGGCTTGAAAGTTCTAAAAAATCTTGCCACTTCATTCTTTGTCAGATTCCAATAATAAAAGATTAACCAAAAAAGAAAAAATAGTTTTGGGGATAGAGATAATTAATTACAGCATAGTGGTAATTGGAAGCAAAGTTAGTTAAATCTCTTTCAGCTGCTCATTGGTTATCCCTCAAATGCAAATGAATGTCTGCAGTTGTCCCAAAGTGCCCTGTCACCTGTGCTAACAGTTAGACATGATGGTTTCCAGTAAGCCTTTCATTCATTTCCTATCTCTCCCTTTGCTGTTCTCAGACTGGGTGTGCTTTGCCCAGGGACAGGATGATTTCATCAGTTCCTTCCCTACTTTTGATATTAAGTCATCAGTGTTATCTTGGGAAGGGAAGTGGTTAGAACCCAATGTACTGCTCTTTGACTTAACGAAATACTTTTAGTGACATCTAAATTTTGTGATGATTTTAAGTTTAATTTTTTTTTTTAATCGCTCTGGGAAAACAAATCTTGCTTTTTGTGTGTGTGTCTGTGTGAGTGTTTTGCTTGCTTAATGGTGTGAATACATCTCTCTGTTAAACAATTCCCAGGGCTGCTGCTGAGCAAAAATTTTTCTTAAGTTTTTTTTTTTTTTTGTCTTTCCTGCAAAATACCTGGGGAGAAGAATAAACTGTTAAGATGTAGAGAAATTGCAAATGGTGTGTGGCTGCAGTGTTGATGGGTGTTGCCGCAGCTGAGCGATGTCGCGATCCAAGGGATGAAAAAAGGCAGCAGAAAGAGAAGGATGTCGTTTTATGAGCATGCAGAGTGGTTAGAAAATGTCCCTGGAGATTTCCTCCTTTCCTCCCTCCCTTTCTTCCCTATTTTCTTTTTATGGAACATAGGAACATTTATAGAAAATTCTGCAGGGGAAAAAAGAGAGAGATGAATTCGAGGGAATCCAAGGACCCAATAGGTTTCCAAGCCTGAGTGGAGAAAGGGTTAGCCCTTCAGGAGGCATTGAAGCCAGAGCAGGCTTAGTGGGTATCCACGGGGGGTGGGGGGTGGGGGGGAAGCGCTGGTGTCCTGGCGGGGTGGGGTGTCAGAGCCTGGTTGGGTTACAGAGGACATACAGGTATGTGAGCAGCCAGTGAAGGGTGTCAGAGCCCAAGCAGGCCAGGAGAAGTATTCACATAGACAGAGTGTGACTGCCTTTTGAAAAACATGATTTTCTACCTTTATGCCCCTTAAGGGACAGGAAACATTTCTCTGCCTCTCCAAGCCCAGGGAAGCATTGCCAAATCAATGGAAGTTTAACCTGCTGCACCTTCACTTTAGATTGTCACAAAAGCTGATGTGAGAGATTAGGAGGGAAGCATAGGGCACATAAAGCAAATTCCTGGGAAGGAAGCCGGAACCAGGGTTCTTGCGTGTTTGGATATAAACATAAATAGAAACCTACCTGTCAGGAGTCACGGTAATTTTGTGTTCATGCTTAACAAAGCGTGAACAAAAGTAGAATATCTCTTACCTTGAACATCGCCTTCAGAATGGGAGACAAAAAGCTGTCTTTTTTTCCCCTTCCTTCTCCGTTTGATTTTGATATGGCGGAGAGGAAAGGCTTTTGAGTTAAATTTTGTATTTAAACTTCATGAAGGGCATTGTCCGTAGGGCTATGGAAAGGAAAGACATTCTGGCCTGTGAAACTGGGTAACTCTTACATAAAAAAATTCAGGTCCCTCTTAGGAACCCCTATATGGACTTTCAACACGTGCACATGTGAATACCTCGAGGTGGAAATGGTGCAGCTGGCTGTCGCACCCTCACCACAATTTCCCTGGGTGCCTCGTGCCAACTGCTTTCCACACTTCTTATTTAAAGCTGGATCTGTTTTGAGCTAAGACACAGAGAAATTTTTTTTTCATCATATTCTATCACTGTGGTAGGAAAAATTTTGCATTCCCTGTGTTCCTTTGGCCTTGATGGCTATTATAGAGAATCTTATTTTTCTGTTTCAGAATTCACCTTTTGAATCTTTAACAATAATTTACATCTGAACACATGTGAGGTAGGTGCTGAGATAGAACAAGTGGTGTGCTGGTAAATGTTTAACAACCAGCTTCTGCACAGCAAAGGGAGCAATTACAAATGGGGAGATAAGTCAGGGATTAGGTGACAATACGTGCATACCATACTGCTGAGAAGTGGTTAATATCCCAAATACTTAACCACCTCAGGTGTGATTCAGTTCAGCGACTTGTCACCTGCCCCTTTGGGGAGGCGTCTTGCCATGGTCCTCATGGCCCTGGTGGACTGGGAAATTCTTCTGATCATTCTCTGATCATTCTCTGATCGGAAGAGCTCAGAGCTGGGTGTCAGCCACCAGGGTGCCACGAGGCTGGATGGACAACCTCTCGGCACCGAGAGTCCATGTAACATTTAAGAATGCGACTGCGGCCCTCAGTGGTGGCTTCTGCTACGACCGCGGCCCTCAGTGATGGCTTCTGTGTATTTCTTATGACTCATTGCCTTTACCAGGCTTGACTATGGCCACGGTTAGAATAACAACAAGAAAATGCAGCTGTGAGGGTCCCCGGTAGCTCCCCGTGATCGTATGGTGGTTAGTACTCTGCCTTGTGGCCGCAGCAACCTCGGTTGGAAAATGCAGCTGTGCGTTCTATTCATACAGTTTTCTTGTAATGGACACCAATACCGTTAATCCCGGCCAAGACTCTGTGAGGAAGGTGAGGTGTTACTGAGGGCATTTCTGTTTTACATCTTCAGGAAGGAAAGTGTGTCAAGGTTGAGTTTGCCAGGCCCACCCAGGGCAGGTGAGGTTAGAGCCTGCTGCTCTGAGAAATTCTCTCCAGCTCTTTCTTCATGGAAGCTTTATTTAAAGTCTAGCTGCTCTGTACTGTCTGTGTAAAGGGGACAGTCCCTTCTTAATGAGAGACGGGGAGGAGATAACAGACTCATTATCCTGGGGCTACCAGAGAGTCATTATGTGGAAATAACTTTCACTCACTTTTGATCTGGGTGGTGCGGGGATCTATAAATCTAGTCATAAAAGGCCTGCGCTCTCACGGATAAGCCCCGAGGTGTTCAGTTCCCTAACAGCTTACCCTTTTAAATGAAATTAGAATGATCTCTTTATCATCTAAGCAGCAACACGGCTTTCTGGTCAAGCTCTGTGAATTCTTCTAATGGTGTGAGGCACAAAACCTGTCCCAATTCTGCCTTTTTGTCAATTTGTCGAAGAATAATGAAGCAGCTAAAAGTTGACAGGGAGCAGTGGTGTTTTGCAGCATTTTTAACTGCACCGCTTGAGGCTCTACTCATGAAGAACGGGAGAAAGAAGGGCACGGGCATCTCTTTTGGGTTTGTGTTTCCTCCAGATGTGAACCTTTTCCCTACGGTTTCTGGCTGCAGATATGAGTAACCTCACCATGTGGACACTGCTTTGGTGTAGACAGAATCATCTTAGATTCAATGTGTGACCTTATGCCCTGTCAGTATTTTATAGTCTTTTAAGGACTGGTTCTTCTCAGTCTATTATCTATTTTTTAAAAATTAGAAACATGTTTTTCAAATGCAGCCTTAAAGAAAGATGGAGACTTTACCTCTTTCATGTTTACATGGATGGAGCTGGAACATATTCTTCTTAGCAAAGTATCCCAGGAATGGAAGAAAAAATATCCAATGTACTCAGCCCTACTATGAAGCTAAATTACAGCTTTCACATGAAGGCTATAACCCAACTATAGCACAAGACTAGGGGGAAAGGGCCAAGGAAGGGGAAGGGAGGGGGGAGGTTTTGGTGGAGGGAGGGTAATGGGTCGGGCCACATCTATGGTGCATCTTAGAATGGGTACAGGCGATTGTACTAATGTACACAGCTATGATTTAACAATAAAAAAAATAAAATTTAATTTAAAAAAAAAAGAATTTTTGCATCTATGATATGAGGAATATTGGTGTACAGTCTTATTTTCCTATAATATCTATGTCTGCTTTTGGTATCAGTATAAGGCTATGTCATAGCTCTCTCTTCAATTTTCTGGAGAAATGATATCATTTTTCTTTAACTATAACAATTTTTATTTTTTAAGAAATTTATCTATTTAATCCAAGTTGTAGAATTTATTGGCTAAAGTTCTCCTTTACTACCCTTTAAATAACTACGAAATTCATAATAGTGAGACTTTCCAATTATGAACACAGTTTATTTCTCCATTTATTTATAAACGCCTTAATTCCCCTTAGTACTATTTGGTGCCTCTCAGAGTGCAGGACTTGTGGGGCTTTTGTCATATTTATGTGTAACATTTCAGGTGTTTGATGCTATCATAAATGGTATCTTTTATTTCAATTAAAAGAAATAATTCTTTTAATTATTCCTTATTAAAGGAATAATTCCTGATATTAGTAATTTGTGTCTTCTTTTCTTTTCTTTTTTTTTTTTCCTGGTCAGTCTGGCTAGTGATTAATCAGTTTTATTAATCTTAAAGAATCAGCTTTTGGTTTCATTGATTTTTGGTCTGTAACCTTTTTTCTTTTCTGATATAAACATTTAGTACTATAAATTTCCCATTAAACACTAATTTAGTTGTTTCCCACAAGTTAAAATATAATATTTTTTCCGTTTTTGCTCAATTCAAAAAAAAAATTTTTTTTTTTGCAGTTTGTGGCCGGGGCTGGGTTTGAACCCACCACCCCCGACATATGGGGCCCAGCGCCCTACTCCTTTGAGCTACAGGTGCCGCCCAATTCAAAATATTTTTTAATTTTCCTTTTGATTACCTCTTTGATTCATGGGTATTTTTAAGTTTTCTATTTAATTTCCAAATATTTTGGGGTTTTCAAAATACCTATTATTAAAATTCCAATTTACTTGCCTTGTGATCAGAAAACAGAATTATACTAAAATTATTGAGGCTTGTTTTATGGACCAGAATATGATCTATCTTGGTAACAGGGCATTCAATGGAAATCTGAAAAGAATGTGTATTCTGCCGTTGTTGGGTACTATGATCTATAAATGTCAGTTAGAACAAGTTTGTTTATAGTATTGTCCAAGTCTTCTATATCCTTACTGATTTTCTGTCTACTTGTTCTATCAAGTAGTAGAAGAGGGGTGACATTTCTGACTATAATTGTGTATTTATCTACTTCTTTCAGTTCCCTCAGTTGCTTCTATATGTTTAGTATTGGAATATCCTACTGAGGAATTGATACTTTTGTCACCATGAAATGACATCCTTGTCTTTGGTAAAATTCTTTGTTCAGAAATCTACTTGGTCAAACATTAAAATAGCCATTTCTGTTTTCTTCACATATAGTATGTGGTGTCAGTTTTATGAGTCAACTTGACTGGACTAAGGGATGCCCAGACAGGTGGTAAACATTATTTCTGGGTGTGTCAGCGAGGATATTTCAGAAGAGATTTGCATTTGAATCAGTAGACTGAGTAAACAAGATCCACCCTCCCCCGTGTGGTTGTGTATCATCCAATCAGTTGAAAGTCCAAACAGAAAAGAAGTAGAAGGACAAATTCTCTCTCTCTTCTTGAGATGGGATATCCATTTTCTCCTGCACTCAGACATCAGAGTTCCTGGTTCTTGAGCCTAAAGACTCTAGGAGTTACGCTAGGGACACCCCACTACCCTCTTGTATCATTAGTCTCCCTAGTTCTCAGGCTATTGTACTCAGACTAAATCACAGCACCAGCTTTCCTGATTGTGCAGCTTGCAGACAGCATATTGTGAAATTTCTTGGCCTCCAAAATCACATCAGCTAATTCCCACAATCTTTGCTTATATGTCTGTATCTATCCTATTGGTTCTTTTTCTCTGAAGAACTTTAATACAGATTGTACGTACCTTAAAACTATACACTTTGATTTCACACTAAGTTTCTCATTTCTAATGGCAAGTTTTATATATTATTTCTTAAAAAAATTTTTTATCCTGCTTCTCCCTCCTTTCCCTTAGGAACTCCACTTATATGTATATTAAACCACTTAAAGTCATCTCACAGTTGGTGCTCTGATCATTTTTTCTCTTCGGTCTCTTTTTCTCTGTGTGTTCTGTTTTGAATACCTTATATTGCTATGGCTTCAAGTTCACTGATATTTTCTTCTACAATGTCTAATCTGATGTTAATCTCATCCAGTATATTTTTTTAACTCAGACATTGTAGTTTTTGTATCTTCCATGTCTTTATTTAACATGCTCAATCTTTACTAGTTTCTTGTATTTATAAACTTAAAGCAGTTATAATGGTTTTAGTACCCTTGTCTATAAATTCTATCATCTGTGTAATTTCTTGGCTAGTTTCTATTGATAGCTTTTTCCCTTCATGGGATTTATTTTCCTGCTTCTTTGCATGTCTTGTAATTTTTTATAGGTTGCTAGACATTGTGAATTTTACCTTGTTGAGGACTAGATATATTTATATTCCTATAAATATTTTGAGCTTTCCTCTGTGACACAATTAAGTTGCTTAGAAACAGCTTGATTCTTTCAGGATTTTTTTAAGCTTTGTTAAGTGGGAATAGCATTTAATCTAGGGCTGATTTTTCCCACTACTGAAACATAACTCTTTTGAATATTCTAGTCAATGTCCCGTAAATTGCAAAGATTTCTACTCTGGATGTAAAAAATAGGAAATATTCCTTACCCTGTGTGACCCTCAGAGATATTTTTCCTATAAATCCTTTTAATGATTCTTCCTCTACCCTTGAGTAGCTTTCTCATATGCATATCCTAAAGATTTGAGTGGAACCCTCTAGAGATCACTGGGGCTCTTTCTCTACAAAATTCCCTCCACTCTGCTACTTCACACTGTAGACTGTAGCCACACTGCCTTTCTACACCTCCAACTATGTCTTCCAAAGTCAGGGAAACTGCAGAGATCCACTGAGTTTCCTCTCCCTGTAGCATAGTCTGGAAACTTTACCAGTGAAGGTGAGGTGATCTTAAGATTCACCTTTTTCATTTTCCATATTACAGGCATCACTGTCCTTTGTTGCCTTTATGTCCAATGACTTGGAAGCCATTTTTTCATAAACCTTGTCCAGTTTTATAGTTGTTTGGAGATGGAAAGATAAACATTGTTCCTGTTACTCCACCCTAGTTGGAAGAGGAAGACTTGAAAATACCTTTATCATAGCACTTCCTTTATTTGTTTATATAACTGACCCTCACCAGACTATACCTTCTTTGGGGCTAAAGAACACACTTTACTGACAACTAAAAATATAAAATATGTTCAATTAGTATTGATTAAACTGAGTTATTATGGTAGAGTATGTCTCAATCATTACCATTCTATAAGTGGCATGGGAGAGACAACTTCCTTTTGTGTGGTATGTGTATATATGGGGTATGGGAGTTAGGATTTCTGGGCTCTGATTCCACTTCTACTACTAAAGGGCCACTTTAATTTTAGACAAAATACATAGTCTTGATAGTTCTCAATTGTGAAGTGAACATAATTGCCCTGACTGGTTTCCTAGGATTGCTAAGATACACTTTGTAAGGGCTAAAACTCAGCCCAATAAAAAAATTATCAAAGACAATAACAAGAATCGCCCCAGAGTGCCTAAGAAACGACCACACACTGGAAACACATTTTTGAAGTGATGATGATTAAACAATAATCAGCATTATCTTCCAGAATTGTACAACGCTGGAACTGGTAAGGATTCTTTCACGTTTTACAGATCGGAAAACTGAACCCAAAGGTGTTAAGTGACCCACGCAAGGCTATAGTGGCAGAGATGAGATGGATCTCTTCCCATCACATCAACATGCCTTTCAGTAAAACTGACACTTTCTTATTTTCATTGATGATTTTTTTCACTCACTCTTTAGCATCTCCAATGATTTCACAATCTCAGTGTGGTGCATTTCCATGAATAAAGTGATTGAATGTCATAAATTTTTTTAAAAAAATTATGAAATCCAAAGATCACTTGCATAACTGTCCTGGTAGGCAGGAGGAGGATGATTTACAGATGCAGAGAATATTCAGCAGAAATGATTCCTCTGATAGCTAGTAAGGTTAGCTCAATGCCACATTTCATAGTTTTAAACTAGAATACTTGGGGAAAGAAAATCCCAAACCATCACATCTCACTGTTTAAGTAGTCATCATCAAAATTAAAACAAATACCACTGTGTTTTAGGGCAGACCCATGACCAATCAAGACCAAGGGCTTAACAAATGAAAGGAATCTGGAGCAGGAACTAGAGGGAGAAGAGTCCACAGAGCTTGGACTCTGGGTGAAATCTACTGAGCTCCCTGTATTAGACAGGTAAAGGCAATGACCACAAAAAGGGAATATCATAAAGCACAGTTCTCCAAAACACAATGCAGCCCAAGTTCAAAGGGCCTTCCTGGAGCTGAGGTCAAGTGGAAGATAAAACTAGCATGAAGCCTGGAATCTCAGGCACTCACATTCTGCTTGAGTTGTACCAGAGATGCTGGGTGGGAAGGGATTCCCCCATTATAATTTTCTGGAGGATCTTAACAATACTAAAGCATTCTTTAGAAGGAATGCTCTGGATTTGTGTTGATGGTGAAAGCATCTTGGCTCCTGAGAATTTCTTATAAGCAAACCCTCTGTTAGAGAAGCCCAGCCCAGCCCATCACAGCCATTTGCATTGTGATCTGTGAAAGTGCCCTTACTGTTAGCTGTTCAGTATGCAACCTGGTAACCATATGTGGCAGCCCTGTTCTGATATTTTGAGACACGATATGTAGAAGCTATTGGGTATTCTACACAATTTACTAGGGATCCAGTAAGACTCACCTCTCCAGCTGAAGTATGTAAACAAAAACTTTCTTGTTTTGTGGGGGGCCAAGATTTGGGTTTCTGCTATCTGATTTGTAACACTGAAAAGGGTAAGAGACCAGCTAAGCAGAAAAATACCTTTATTCAGAGACTTGTGAAAATTACACATTTAAAGATTGAGAAAACAAGACCTCACATGGATACAGATGAGTATATTAGTATTTTTTATCAGTTAGGTTAGATTATGCTACAATAACTTTAAAAACCCCGGACTTCAATGGCACAAAGCTACAAAGATTATTTCCTGTTCACACCAAGCTCATGGAGCAACTACTGTCTGGAGTTTTGCCAGCAAATACGATAGAAGGAAAAGAAGATACTGGGTTCTCACAGCTTCCATCTAGAAATGACACAAACTGGCATTGGTTAACATTTATTGACCAGTGCAAGTCACATGGCCATATCTGCCAGCAACCAGAAGTGGAATTCTTCCCAGGGGGAAATAAACTAGCACTTGGTGAACAATGACTCAGTTAGCCCAGCATGGAAAGAAAAAATTTCAGAGAAATCAATCTAGAAAGCGCTGAGTATTGGGGTACAAGTTTTTTTAATTCATCCACCATTCATCCATCCACTTACTTAGCTAGACTGTCACTCTCTGTCAGGCGTTTGGTGGTGTCACTTGGGAGCCTGCACTATTCCCCATGATGCCTGCCCAAGTGGCCATTTCCCCATCTCACCAGAAGGATGCAATGAGGAAGCAGGGCAGCATAGGAATTAGAGGGAAACCAGAATGAGGGAACAGTACTGCCTCCCTCAGGAGAAGCAAATGAGACCAGCCACAAAGTTTTGAAGAAGCAAATAGGCTACAGATCAGCAAGAAACTGTGACTCTCACTGAATAAGGCGTGAGAAATGTGGGAGGGAATGGCAGAGATCAGAGAGAGGAAGGAGCTACCCAAAGTACTTCACCGAAGGACATCTGAGGAGCAGGGAGGACACCAGAAAAAACAGTAAGTTGTAATCAAGGATTGTCCCCAGACACCAGTTGTCAACTGCCTGCAGGCACGAATCTTTGGACACAGACCCTGGGCCTGGAAGACAGTCTTGCACACTCACCAACAGACCAGTGTGCTTCTGGAAAGGCCACAGACCACTCCACGGCCCAGCCACTCTCCTGGGACAGCCACCGTCTTCCTCTCCCTTTTCCATCTTGAATGGCAATTAGGAGAAGGTTAACTGAGTGTCTTTCTCCCAGGAATCCTCTTCCACTTTTCAAAATCACAGCGTTAGCAAAAGAAAATCCCAGCTTAGGCTAACAGGTAGGAACGTGGTGCAGCCCTGAGAGCTGCTGTTGGAAGTGGGGAGATTGGGTGAATCTTCCCAGCGGGAGGTTAATACTCATCATTCTGAGTTGCAGCTGAGGCCCATTTGAGTGACAGGCAGCCGGGAGCTGAAAGAGCCGCTCGGATCCCAGAACTGCTGGCATGCGGGCTTGAAAGAGATTTATTTCAGGATAATTAGCTGGGAGTATTAAAGGTGGCCAGGAAGATTCGCAATTACTGTTTAGCAAACAGAAAGGAGACACACACAAATGCAAAAAAAAAAAAAAAAACCCAAAAATGAAATTAAAAGATCCAAATTTTTCTTCACTTAAAAGTTGTTGAATAATTGAAAAAAAAAAGCTCAAAGCAACTTTATTGTATTGACACACATGCAAAAGTGCCAGAGGAGAAAAGAAGGGAAGAAAAAGAGGGGAAAAAAAACAGATTCTTGAGTGACAAATCTGATGGCAAAAATACTCTCTCCAAGTCTGCGTTTTGGTGTGCAATCTGATGGCAAATTGTTCTTACATCAAAAGGGAACTTTCCCACCTCTTTTCTTGTTGCTTCCTTTTACCCACATGAAAAAGAATGATGCCAACACTAGTATTCAGCTTTAAAAAAAAAAAAAAAAAGTCAAATCAAATCCTAAAGTGCAAGTATCTGAAACAAGAAGTTTCGCATTTGCCAGACATTTAGAAAGAAGGAATGAAGGGAAGTGGGAGTCCGGACCTTCATCAGAGGCCAGAGAAGCTGCAGCCCCCATTGGAATCAAATGAATTGGCTATTTCATTCCCCCCTTTTCTAATTTGCCACCCTGGCTAGAAATGAGGTTGTCCAAAAAGGAAAATAATCCATTTTTACCACATTTTATCATTAGGGGACTGAGTGTAGAATTTTCTAAATAGTCCCAGCAGGGAGAGACTTGTTCCTGATTTGGCACAAACTAAACAGTACCTTTCTGGCCACATCTGGTTATCAACCTTTGTCACAGGAGTAGCAGGGCCTCATCCCATCACGCAGCCCTGAGGGCAGGCCCAAATTGTTCCCGCCCACTCACAGAATTTACTCCCTAGAGATGCACTCACCTCTTAGCTTTTGTAAGTCCAGTTTCAGGTATTTCCCTATTAAAAGGCTCCTTGGAAAGTGGAGCTTTAAGTTTTTGTGAGCTAAGGTCTTGCCCCAGAATCTTTCAAAAGCCTTCAGAAACAAATGCCAGGGTCCTGGTGGAGAGATCTGAGGGAGGTGCACCCAGAGAGAGGAGTGGGCCAAGCCAGGGGAAAGAGGGTCAGGTTGCTCCAGGTTGCCACCTTCTCCAGTCTGGTCAAGGGCAAATGCCACACAACTCAGTGAGGTCAGCAGCTTTACAAAGAAAGGTCAAGTCTCTGGCCTTGCCTGTTTACATCTTGCTGAGAAGATCTGCAACATTTTTAAATACATGAAACAAGAGTTTACATTATTTATGAAAACCTCTATATGTAGTAAAAGTACGAAGCAAACATGGAAATCATACACACAGACCTCTCAGCGGATGGACCTGGGGCTTCAGCTTTGTCAATTCTTTATTCTTTAAGAAAGATAATAACACTACAGGGAAATAAGGAAAGGTACACAGCTTGAGAACCGCTGTAGAGGGAAGCCTGCCCTGCTACACAGTCTGTCTTCCAGGAAAGCATCAAGGAAGGTGTGGGATTAATCAGGAAACATCCTCCCGCCACGGAGCCTTGATCTATTTTGACTCCACCAATTACATCTCAGCCCTGACTTCTGCCTCACGATGTCCTTTGGCTATAGAGAGAAGTCTCTAGCTCTTTCGATCTTATTCTTCTCATAAAGTCACAGCCTCAGGCAGGGAGAACAGTGTTTCCCATCTGTTCTGGATTCCCCACCACACCCATTGCAGCTGGGCTCTTAGGTATGTGGAAGAGATGCAGGATTCTGGGATGAGATGAGGTTCAGTTTTTCAGACAAGTATTACCTGATAGTCAAGGATTTCACGAGAGTATTATTTACAGTAGGAAAAATGGAAACTATGTAAATATTTATCGATAGGAAATGGTTTATATGAATTATGGCACATCAGTAATATGGAATGTTTTATAGAAAATTTGAAAGAATAAGACAATGTTATGGAATAATAACCTAGGTATGATAAATCAGAAATATAAGTCACACTTTAAATATTTTCACACTCAAAAAGAGTAACACTTGGAATGCTCTCAACTATGTATGTAGTACATACACATTTTTACATAAATCACAACTGAAGGGGTACATGCAATATCAGTCATTATTTTGGCCTATATCTCCCCACCCTAACCCCTCCTGTCATTCCAAGGTTCCAAGGTCATACAAAACAAAACCTTCCATATGGCCTTCTCCAACCTTTGGTCTACCCTGGATATTATATTATCCAAAAGAGCCCAGTGACTAAAGTGCCTCTCTGGGCAAAAGAAACAATTTACCCCTTCTTTAAGGCCTTGTCCCTGATGGTGGACAAGGTCCAAGCCCACAAAACCTGGACTCGATCTCAGAGCATCTCCCTTTCTCCCCATTTCAAGACTTCTGCCTCTTTCCCCCATCTTACTATTATCCCCCAAGTAATAATCCCATCAAGTTGCTAGATCTCTCAGAAAAAGGCTTAGGGCAGACCATTTCTGTTTTGGCTGTATAGTACAAAGCTTCCTGGAAGGGGAGAAGGTAACAGAATAATAGTGGACCACAATTTACTATCTCAATAAACTGTTCTGCTATGGAAGGATGAGTAGATTAGATGATAGATAGATAGATAGGTAAAATAAGATAGGTGAGAAGAAAGGAAGGGAGGGAGGGAGGAAGAAATAAAATAACAGTATATTAGTCAAGGTTCTGCAGAGAAACAGAACCAATGGGGGGGTGTATTTTTACAATTGTCCAATTGTCCATATATATACATGGAGAGAAAGAAGTTTATTTTAAAGAATTGGCTTACACAGTTGTGAAGGTTTGTAAACCCCAAATCCACAGTAGGCCAGCAGTCTGAAGTCCCAGGGAAGTGCTACACCAAAGGTGTTCAGTGGGCAGAAATCCCTCTTCTGGGAAGGTCAGTTTTAATTCTACTTAGGGCTTCAGCTAATTGGATGAGA
The DNA here is from genome assembly GCA_963574355.1 of Loris lydekkerianus. NCBI lineage: Eukaryota > Metazoa > Chordata > Mammalia > Primates > Lorisidae > Loris > Loris lydekkerianus. The sequence goes on from CAUYPK010036382.1 coordinate 22,080, forward strand.
CCCACCCACATGATGGAGGGTAATGTGCTGTGTTCAAAATCCACAGCTTTAAATTTTTATCTCATCCAAAAAAACACCTTTAAAGAAAACATCCAGAATAATGTTTCCCCAGACATTTGTGCACTGTGGACCCATCAAGTTGACACATAAAATGAACCATCACAGACAGAGATACAGATGACAGATGGATGGACAGACGAACACTTAGCCATAGAAATACATGAGAGGTAAAGATGACAGAGACAAAGATATCTCTAGAGCATCTAAAAGGAGATGCTCCTCAGTGGATACTTTGGAGGAGAAGTGGAAATATACTCCTTAATTGTTTACATTTTTTACAATGAGAATGTACTAATTAGTATATTATTTGTGTGGCATATATATATATATATATATATATGAATGAAGATTATATATATATATATATATATATATATATGAATGAAGATTCTGGAGGGAAGGAATGAGAAAGACTGCTGGCAAAAGAGCTCTGCTGTCCTCTACTCCTTTGTCAAAGGAGTTACTGAATAGTCACCTATTAGATACCACGCACGTAGGCACTGGGTGTGGAGAAGTGAACGAAAGGGAAACCCTGAACTTCAGGAACATGCGTTCATATCATTCAGTCCTCAAACAGCTCCAGGAGGTAGGTATTAATACCACATTTTTGTAGATGAGAACATTTGGGTCTGATGATGTTAAGAAAATGTCACCAGGTCACTAGCATGGAGGCTTAGTCTGTCCATCCCCTAATCTTATCCTCCTCTTCAGACAACCAGACTCCCTCTGCTGCAGAGGGCATCTGTGTCTCTTAGAAATTAGCACAACAAGCATGTTGCAGCTCTTCCAAGGAGATTTCAATTTCCCTCCAGCAGCCCAGATAAACTTTCCACTGCCTGTGGACCCTGGCCGTGGCTGGCAGCCGGCTCCCTCACAGGCGTGCCAAACACAAAGTTCACAGGACAAACGCAGCCAGCAAGCATCAGAGCTTTCTATCCAGCTTCCAGACTTATTATTTCTTATTATTTCTCAAGAGCGTCCACTGCTCTCTTAAAAACAAGGGCCCTATTTTGTGAGCTACTCAATAGTCTATTTTAAACTCATGGCTGTGTTTGTTTACATTCAATCCTAGGCCTTGCTCTTTGCAATAAACCGCCAGTGGCATCGTGCAGAAAGCCAGCGGAGACTGCCGTATCGCTGTTTACAGCTTTCTCACTTCAGGAAAGGGGGGTGGAAATGGAATATTTACAATTGTCCCAATTCTGAAAGGAAAAATGGTGCCAAGCAGTCTAAGAATTCCTGGGACAGAAGTGAGTGGTATCTAGGGGTTAAAATGGAGCAGGGCAAATTCTCACACACCAAGGAAAAGAACAAACGTGTTCATATTTATCAACAAATGCTTTTTGAGCACCCACTGTGTGCCAGGCACTGTTCCAGGGATTTGAATACATCAGTGAACAAAACAAAGACGCTGCCCTTAGGGAGCTTACATTCTAGTGAGAGGAAGCAGACAATAAATAATAACTGATAATGTTATATATTTAATATGTTTATTAATATGTTAATAATAATAATATGTTAGAGAAACTTCTAGTGTCTCACAAATTAACTCAAGACTTTTCCTAAAAAGAACCCCAGGACTTAACGTGACACTGTCCAGTCATTTCATATGATTTTATCACTTCTTCATTCCTCCTCATGAACTTGGCCCAAATCTCTGGTCCCTGAGGCTGATCTCCATCTAGCATAACAGGGAAGGAGGCCAGAGTGACTCTCCCTGACCTCCAGGCCCTCCTTTTCCTGAGACAAGAAAGCTGAATCTCCCCACAGTCATGAGCAAGACCCTCACTTCCCTGCCCTCCAACCCCCTCAGGTCAAGAAGAACACAATTTGACATACACAGCTTGCCACTGAAAGGGCTCTGACTTGCATCTCACAAATGTTTGCTTTTTATTGCCTTTTATTATTTTTAATGGACACATAATTGTACATATTTGCAGGGTACAGTACGTATATTTTGTATATAATGTGTAATGATCAAATGAGAGTAATTAGCATATTCATTACCTCAATCACTTATTATTTGATTATTTGATTTGTTTGTATTGAGAACATTCAAAATCTGCTCTTCTGGCTATTCGAAAATACATGATAAATTGCTGTTAATTATAGTCACTCTACTGTGACATAGAACACTAGAATTTATTCCTCCTATCTACCTATAAAAATGTTGTGCCTGTTAACCAACCTCTGGCTGTCTCCCCACCTCCGCTCCACCCTTCCCAGCCTCTACTAACCATGATTCTACTCTCTACTTCATGAGAGATCAATTTTTTTTAGCTTCTGCACATAAGTGAGAACATGCAATATTTGTCTTTCAGTGCCTGGTTTATTTCACTTAACTTAACGTCCTCCAAGTTCATCCTGTTGGCATGAATGACAGGATATTGTTCTTTTTGTGGCTGCATAGTATTCCATTGCGTATCTACACCATTCATCTGTTGATGCACACTTATGTTGATTTCATATCTTGGCCATTATGAATAGTGCTGCAATGAACAGTAAATTGCAAATATCTCTCTTCCTTGGGATATAGACACAGTAGTAGAATTACTAGATCATATGGTAGTTCCAGTTTTAGTTTGTTGAAGAACCCCCACACTGTTTTCCACAGAGATTATACTAATTTATATTCCCACCAACAATATATGAGTTCCTCTTTCTCTACATTTTTACCAGAACCTGTTACTTTTTGTCTTCTTGATAATAGCCATTCCATCTAGGATGAGATAACATCTCATTAAATCTATCATTTCCCTGGTGACTACTGTTGAGCACTTTTTACATACCTGTTGAACATCATGTCATTTCTTGAGATATATCTATTCAGCTCATTTGCCCATTTTCTAATGAGAGTATTGGGGTTTTGCCATTTATTTGTTTGACTTCCTTGTGTATTCTGGATATTAATTACTTGTTGGAAGAATAGCTTGCAAATATTTTCTCCCTTTCTCCTTGCTTTCTCTTCACTCTGTTGATTATCTCCTTTGCTGTACAGAGCTTTGATAGTTTAATATAATCTCATTTGTCCATTTTTGCTTTTGTTGCCTGTACTTTTGAGATCTTCTTTATAAAATTATGCCCAGATCAATGTCCTGAAGTATATCCCCTCTATTTTCTTATATTAGTTTTATAGTTGTGAGTCTGACATTTATTTAACTTTTCATTTCATCTTAATTGATTTTTGTAATATGGTGACAGATAGACGTCTGGTCTCATTCTTCTGCATGTAAATATCTAGTTTTCCCAGCACCATTTATTGAAGAGTTAATAAATGTTCTTGGTACCTTTGTTGAAAATCAGTTGGTTACAAATATGTAAACTTATTTCTTTTCTATTGGTCTGTGTATCTGCATTTATACCAACACCATGCTGTTCTGGTTTCTATAACCTTGTAGTATACTTTGAAGGCAGGTAGCATGATGCCTCTAGTTTTGTTCTTTTTGCTCAGGATTATTTGGCTATTTAAAATCTTTTGTGTTTTCATATGAATTTTAGGATTGCTTTTCTGTGAAAAATGTTATTGGTATTTTGATAGAGATTACATTGAATCTGTAGGTTGTTTTGGTAGTATGATCATTTTCCCAATATTAATTCTTCCAATTCATGAACATGGGATGTCATTCCATTTTTGTGTGTGTGTGTGTGTATCCTTCAATTTCTTTCATCAATGTTTTGTGGTTTTCCTTGTAGAGATTCAATTTGTAGAGATAAACCAAATTCCTTGGTTAAATTTATCCATAGGTATTTTTTGTAGCCACTATAAATATAATTATTTCATTGATTTCTTTTTCTGCTAGTTCACTGTCAGTGTATAGAAAAGCCACTGATTGTTGTGTGTTGATTTTGTATCCTTAAATTTTATAGAATCCATTTATCAGTTCTAAGTTTTTTGGTGGAGCTTTTAAGATTCTATATTTATATAAGATTATGTCATCTGCAGAAAGTGAGAAAGTATTTGCTTTTTAAATGAATCCCCCCACTCCCTCTCAAGAGCAATGCTTAATCCAAAAGCCTATCTCTAGTGGAGGAATTTCAGACTACATGAAACCTGAATAAGCAAGCTATTTTGAAACCAAGAGGCTTTCTGGGCACTTTCCTGGGATCATATAAATCTCTGTCCCTGCCTCCTAGGTTTGCCCCTCAGTCTCCCTTTGCATCCTGCACTTGCCAAATTTCAGAAGCAATTTATTTTCTCCTAGAAACCAGCAGTCACTATATAAAATGGGAGACAGATATCACATCAGAAAACCCACACATTTGAACAAGACTTTCTTTAAGAAAGTCTTTGATTGTCTTTGGGGAAAAGGGATCCACCACAGATTTGATATCGAGGTTTATCCAAAGGTACCCACACTGCAGTAATGTTCTTCACAGGACCTGTGATTGATTTGTCAGTTCATTAATGAATGAACCTGGAATTGCACATTGCTTTGGCTCTACAGAAAGCATATGATTATAGCATGCGTGGTGGAAAATGCTATAATTAAAGATGTAAAACAGAATTCATTACATACCCGTTTTCAGTGCTTAGAACTTTCTGAAATAGTCTCCTTTACAGAAGCAACATTTGTAGATGATGAGCCTCGGGGGTTTTCCTCCACTCAGGGCATAAAAAGATTTAAAACAGTAGGACTGGGGCAGAAGAAAGAAGCTTCTAAATCTTTATAATGAAAAAGAAAAATGAGGCCTTCCTTGTCCAGCAAAAAGGTGAAAGAAGAATGAACACATCTCTCAGAATTGGGGACCCAAATAACTGGATCTTATGAGTTAGGACAGAATGCTGGATGGGTGGCACTTGAAAATTATATCATTGTTCTGAAAGATTACATCTCAACAGTAGATCATTGTAATATAGAGTGTGTCCTCGAATACTAGGATCACAGTGGTTTCTTCTGAACCATTAAAAAATAAATAAAATGACTGTGATCATAACAAAGACAAAAAACACCATCATAAATGTATAGCATAACTTCCCTGCCGACATCACCAAGCAAATTGCCGGGACGCACCTGACATCTCCGAGTTAGAGCAGGTAGAGGAAATGGTCCTGATTTTCCAAGTGGGGAAAGGAAGGTAATGAGGCACAGAGAGGTTAGGTGAGCTGCCCAGGGAGAAGACGCAGGTCGGCAGCCAAATCAGGACAAAACGAGCACTCCTGATTCCCTATTCAGTGCTCATTCTCCACAGACTGCACCCTCTCAGAAATGTCAAACACATTATGCGAGAATATTGGCAGTCCGTGTGGAGGCAGAAAAGACTTGATTTCCAGTTAATAAAATTATCAGTACATACACAGCACAAAAATGCCCTCCCTGGCCGCATGCACACCACAGGGTAAACCCTAGGAGCTCGGGCACCCCCAAGCAGCACACCCCTTTAAACATCAGTTAATAGTGAAGCTGTGAGATGCCGCTCCACCTGCAAACCTCCCTCTACCCTTCAGGACACTTGATTAATTGTGAGCTTAGAGGAACATCCACTTGTGCAGAGTGGAAGGAAGAATGGCAGAGATGCTGGAAGCACCTACGAGACTAGTTACTTTTTTGCCCTTCCCTTGATCCTAAAATACAAAAGTCAGGGGGCAAAGTGAAATAGAATTTCTCATCTTAGCTGCAAATGCTAACGGACAATAAGACTGCAAATTCCAACAGAGCTAGGCTAGGAACACCTCATTCTGAATATCCAGGCCTCGTGGCCCTCCTCCAGAAGGCATTCTAAAGGACACTTGGATTGGGGCCATATGTGGGCAAACTACAAATATGCATGCACACACATGGTGCAGATTATAATTTTCTATAACTTTTTTATGAAGACATTTTTTTACACCAAAAAGTAAAAGAATTGATTTCATGAAATCATAGACTTCCTCGACCCAGGAGAAAAACCTCAGAAAGTCATTGGTCAGGCTGGCTTGAGCCAGCCGGGAGAAGCACCTTTTCAAACCTCCAAAGAGAGACATGCTAGCACCCTACGCAGTCACCTGTAGGAAAGCTTAACAGCTTCTTCACTAGAAAGTTCTTCCTTGTAAGCAAAACTTACATCCATTACTCATAAGCTAAAGGTTAAACAAGCTCCCTCTATTCTATCATTATCAGAAGCACATTTGCTTTCTTTTGGCAAATTCTAATTTTTCTTTTCAGTACTGGGAGTAACCAAGAACCACTTGGCAATAGGTAGACAGCATGAAGACTTATGTGAAAAATAAGTAAAAAATCATCATTAAGGAGTTTTTGCTACAATCATCACTTGCGTTTTTAACTGAGCTGCTAACAATAGCGTAAGTAACCTGGCCCATACTTGAAATGATGGAGACAAATTTGGTTATTTCTGCCTGAAATGATGAGTTATAACTATTCCTAGAACACTAATAGTAGTCACAGAGTTTGGAGCCTTCTATCCCTGCACAAATTCATATTTCTGGTACACACCTGGGTAAAACTAGAGATCCTAAATTGAAGATTAAATTATCACTTCACTAAAGCCACTAAAATATCCAATGTGACCCCAGTAACTTTGTGTTGCCCATCATAGGAATTTCAAGACCTTGGCTTTCAATCCTAGCATAAGTACTAATTTGCTGTGCAACCCAGGAAAAATCACTGAATGTATCTGAACTTAGCTCTTTTCCACTTGTGAAGTGAGGGCAGCAAAACAGATGATCTCAGAGGGAACTAAGATGTCTAAGAATCTGTCTAATAATGTGACAAGAATGAATTGAGATAAAGCTTTGGAGTGCTTAGCTCAATAACTGGCACACAGTAAGCACTCAATAAATATTCACTATCATTATCAGTTAGTGATAGTACAGTCTGGTCTCACCCACTTGAAATCGAACTTTCAATCCTATTCCATTGTCCTGTTAGGATGTCTAGGATGTCATCCCTGAGCTCCAGGATCCAGCAATAGGCAAACTAGTCACAGAAAACTGTATCTATATCCACAAGTGAGTTCATGGAACTTTAAAATCACAAGAGTGACTTAAAATAAAGCACAAGACCCACTGAAGTCACTAATTCAATCTGTTGCACCGTGGCTAGGCAGCAATACTCCAAATCAGACCCATCCTCCATCTTTATTAACTTTATTGCTAAGTGTGGGTGTATCAAAGACCTACTCTGTGTCCCGCCTGAATTCTCCTTTATATGGTTTATACCATTACCCTCTGAGCTCTTTCCAGTTTTCTTAAGGACTGCATGTCCCATCCTCCCTTACCATTGGGTTGGAACCATGTGACTGAGTTCTGGTCATTAGAGTTTCAGTGATGGTGACACATCCACTTTCAGATCTAATCCTCAAGAGCATTCATGAGATGATCCATCCCTGTTTCCCTTTGGTTGCAACTGGGAAGGCCACACGTGGAAATGACAAAGTGATAAATGGAAGCTACCCGAATCTCAACAGAGGAGAGCTGCCTACGAAAGCTGCCCAACCCACAGTGGACTTTATGGAGCAAGAAGCAAACCTGCACAGTGTTATGCTACAGCCGTGTCAGAGCTTGTTTCTGCAGCATACCTTATCATATCCTAATCAATAAAGATGCTTGGGTCTTCAATATACTGGGAAAGGAATGGATAATTATAAAATACCTCCACATTACAACTTATTTCTTATTCGTGACATCAGTTTATATCTGATTTCTCCCAAGTGATGCCTAGAGTACCATGGAAGAAAAGCCCAGAGAGAAAGGTTAGCTAATGCCAGGCCACCAATAGCAAATGGGAGGTCTGATGGGGAAAAAGGAAACAGAATCCATTCTTATAGGGCAGATGAGGTAAAACAGAAAAACCTAAAGTCTAACAAGACCTATCCATCCCACCTATTCCCAGCGACTCCTGAAGGGTGTCTATGATCAGTTCTAAACTAAAATATGGACACTACATAGCTTGAAGATCAGTTTTAAATATTCCTGAGAGTTTTGCCCCTTTAAATTTCAATCCATGGCTCCTAAGAAGCTTAGGCCTTGATTCTCCAGAGAGCAGGAACGTGCTGCTGCCTGACTGGGAAACTGGAAGGAGCATTTTTGATGTGCTTCTTGGACATAAGGCAGGGTGCCACAGCCACGCCACTGGAGGTGTGCAGATAACCAAAGCTCTGAAGGAGACAACAACTTCAGGTTTCATTTGGCATGGACCAGAAAGCATGGTACAGTCAAGTTCACCTCCAATCCCTAATAAAGGGACAGAATTCATGAAAAGCTCAAGGGGACATTCAAGTGTTGGTTGGCAGCTTCCCAGGGAGTAGTGTCACACTTAGTAGGTGCTGCGGTGCACTGTCTCCAGGCTTTTGGCCAGCAGAGGAGTTCCTACATCTAGGAAAACAGGCTGAATGCACATCGGACCAGACAAGGCCACACAAGATTCTAAGAACATTTCTCACCCACTTTAACTGTCCTATTCCAGCACAGCATCGCCAGGATGGATGCAAGGTCAAACCACTGAGCCTCCCTTAAGGTCTTGTGAAGGAGGCCACTGCACATAAGGCAAGATTGACTTTGTAACTCGCACACCACACGCTGAACCCCATACCGAGCACACGTGACTCATCCTGAGTCCTGGCCCTTTCCCAGCTGACAGAGGGAAACTTCAGGCAGGATCTTTCATGTTAAATAGTTCCAGCTCAAACATTCCATCAGAAATGTGTGGGCCCCATCTGGGCTAACATGTCCTGGCATGGCCTCACCCACACCCCTCCCCACCCACTCCTAAGATATGACAGTCTGATGTTCCTGCCCTTCATCCCTGTCTCTTTGGGAAGGGAAGACGTTACTCGCTAACCTAACAAATGTATTTAAAAATTGCAGCCGACTGCCATAGTAAATTCATGTCATGTTTTTTATGATAGATAATATTTCAGAGACACAGTCCTGAATGAAAAAAAAAAAAAATCTTTTTAGAAAAACAATTTCTGTTCAGAAACTCAGCTGGCTGGCTTTAAGCTGTTACTTCTAGAGAGAAAACACATTCCAAATTCCAGCAGACAAGTGACAAAGGCAGCTAGAGACTGGTGCGGAGAAGAACTTTGTGTGTAACTTACACCTAATGTGGGAAACTCCGGTCATGGTACCACACCTTTAAATCTCATTAAGCCTCCTCTAGGTATCAAAGGTGGCCCAGTCATGCCATTTCCTGAGCCCTGTCAAGTATGGTTACAGGAAATTGACAAAAGAGCTTCCATTAGCCTAGCCAAAATTCACATGGCCCTATTATTAAGATGCTGCCAGGTTTGATCACCCTCTTAATCTATCAAGACTCCAAAAGGATAATCTTTTAAAAGCTTCCCCCTTTCCCACCCTTCCAACTCTCAGGTCTTTTTCTTTGTGGCTTAAATCAAGGTAAGTTGATTTTGCGCAAAGTTTGGAGGAGAGACATACTGGTAGTTGGTAGCTGACAGAAAACAAACATAAGACTTTTCTACCTGGAAACTGTTCCCTTTGATTCAAGACTGAATGTCACCACTTTGTAAACAAAGAAGATGATTAAAAAATGCTGCCGTCCTTTTTTTTTTTTTTTTTAACCAAGACTCTTCTCACAGTACCTGGCACTCTCAAAAAAAAACCCATTAGGCACACCAGAAGAATACTCAAAGGGATTACGTGCTCTTTGCTGGTTTTGTTTTATAAGCCAGGGGCCATTGAAAGAAAATAGAGCCTCCCATCCAGGTGTCCCTGCTTGGCAAAATAATGGACACAGATTGATGTGATCTGAAGGTAAAGGACATTAACATCCTCAGACCCCTGGCAGGCACACTGCCAGGCCAGCTCCGGAAAGGCCTTGAAGAGCAGAGCAAGACTCACTCACGCCCCTGGACGTCTCTCGATAAGGGCTTTTATTCCGGAACCAGCCTATAGGCAGGTGCTCCTCCCCCTCGCAGCAGAAGGGGCGTGCAAGATGGACTGCCTGCATTATTGATTTCAGACGCCAGCTGACAATACACTGCGCCTCCTTTTATTTATTTCCACAAGGTACATCTTTCTCCAAACTGAATTGTCTTTGATTTAAAAGCCAGGGTGTCTTCCCCCACCCCACCCCCACAAGAAACTGAATCCACGCAGCTGCTCAAAGGCAGCCTGGTGGCTGTTACCTACTAAGGAGAGCTTTTGTGCTGCCCAGGGGAAGACAAGGGCCGCGCTGGGAACATAATTTTTGATCATCCCTGTTTAAATACGCTGCATGTCAATCAGAGAAGTTTGAAGAACATTACAATTACAAAATATACTCCTGCCCTATAATCAGTATTGTTTGTTACAGTGGACTGAGTGGTGATAACGGTTTCAATATGTAATCCGCGGAGCTTACAAACACCGTTTTATAGGTACATTTAGGAAATACACCGGGAAGAAGGGGGACGCATAAAAGGGACCACACTGGTCAGTGGCATGTTTGATCCTGGGTCATCTTCTCTGAGACGGGTATCTCCATCCTGGGAACATTTTGCAGCCAGAACTCCTGGCCTAGAACACTGGGTCAGGACACATTAGGCTCACTAAATGACTCAGTTTTACTTTCTCCAGGCCTGGGATCTTGCAGGACTCCATCCGAGCCACACAGGCTCTTACTACCTTCAGCCAAGTGTGACACATGCATGTGTGTGTGTGTTGAAGGGGCTCAGGAAAGAGACAGAGTGAAAGCCACCAAGACACACAGATGGTGCCTCTATAAGGCAGACTGAATATGAACTTTAAAAGAGGTCCCTGATATGACCTCAGCCTTCCCTTCACTTTGAAATCTGTTAGCAAACGTTCTCACTCAGTATTTCCTCCCCCACCCCCACCCGGTGGCCTCCTTCACATCCACCACCCACAGGGCCCCTGACTTTGACAGAGGGACATTCGTCAGCTCTCTAAGGCCCAGAGGATGGTCTGTCTGGACAGAGTAGGCTGCCTTCCTTGGAGTGCCTAGTTAGCCCTGAGCGTGAGGCAAGCTCCTGGTGAGAGGTGAAGTTTGCCTTCCCTGGCTTCCTGCTACCTACAGGGCCAAGCCACACCATGCAGGGTGCCATCCTCTGCTGCCCACCCTGACCCCAGCTTTGCAATTCATCCTCCCTAAAAACACCCCTCTTATTCACAATCCCACACATCCTGCTGTCACCTAACTTTGCTTGTACCCTTCCCCCTGCTCTGAGAGCACACCCCAGCCCTCCTGCTCTATCCATCTAGACCCCACCAGGGCCTACTCACAGCACCCAAGACCTCGCAGAACTCCACACCAGGACTGACGCCCAGGGTCTCTCATTCAACCCTAAAAATACACCCTCATCAGTGGAGCTACAGAATTTCAGAGTGGGAAGGGGCCCTACCCTTCATCTAATGCAGCACCCACCCCCGTCATTCATTCTTCAGTGGAGAAAGCCAAAGGGTAGGATCATGACCAGTGATCCTGCCCCTGGCCCTGCAGCTTCATATGCTTCTAGAAGGAAAGTGTCCAGTCTGCTGTCTCTCTCTGTTCTTTCTGAAGCTTCCCTAGTGCCCTTCCCTATAGAGAAGACAGAGCTGGACAATAAAATTCCTCCTGCCATATTGATTTAGGTTGGTTGGCAACTCCGGCTATAAATTCTCTTTTTATCCCCAATGTATAGCTTTCTCCCAAGTAAATTAACTATTACTCAAAAGCCAGATTGTCCTCATCCCACCTTTATCTCTGTTTCCCCATCTCTCCCATAAATCAATCTCTGTCAAGGCAAGAGATGTCTTCCCTAATTGCCACAGTTTCTCTCCCCAATTGGAGCATCACTGACTTTCAGTCTCTGATCCCAAGTTCTAGATGGTGTGCCAGGGAGAGACAAAATCAAGTACAAGGAGGTGAGGTGCAGAGGGAAGGCAGCAGGAGCCCTGCCCCTCCCTGAGTCCTGGTCCTTACTTCCCAGACCGCACCACGCCCCACATACTGGCATATCTGCAGTGGCCACCCACAGGTATGGCATCTTACTTTTATGCCTCATCCCCTTCCAAGTCTAATGCTCACTCCACTGGGTCTTGTCTGCCTCATGCCCAGAGTTTGGAATTGTTTTTCCTTTTGAACAAGTCCACCATAACGTATTAGGGAAGTACAGCATGTGTTACAATCAGGGGTGATGTTTACCTACGGTGGAAGGGGAAGAAAGGGGACTTGAAACGGGTCTGGAAAGCCAGACTGGGTCTGTACAGAGTGTTTCAAGAAGACAGAAGGAGATAAAGTCCCAGGAATAAGATCCAATGTGGCAGCAATTACCCAGGACCACGAACCACAGGAGTTCCTCAAACACACCTCCACCTATGCATGTTTACCAGTGATGCAGGAAAGAGGTTTTCCACTCTCATGTGAGTGAGTGGGGAAAAAGGGAGTGGGTGGTAAGAGAAGGATAGAAGGTGGAGACCCCTGTGAAGACAAAGCTTCCAAATGTTACTCCTGAGGCACCCAGCCAAAGGCAGAGACCTATCAGAGAGCTGGGAAGGGCCCTGGGGACATTTTCCCCATCTTGTGTCCCTCTCTGCCAGCACCCACCACAGAAGGGATAATGAAATATTAATTCTATCTGATCTGGGGCCATCCAAGCAGGATCATGTCACATGATACTTTAATGACCACAACTCAGGCAACACAGCCTGGCTGTGAAGGAGGAACTCCTTTCCCAGCCCAAATCCAAAAGGTGCTCATGTTACAGGAAGAAGCAGGAACTGAGCATGGGACCCCATGGATGCCCCAGGGACCAGAGAGCCTGTCTGTCCGTGCAGGAAAGAAAGGCGTCCACCACTTTCCACCTTGTTCCTCCTCACTGCTAAAGTGAGCTGTTCTCAGCGTATGGTGTCACTCCAGAACTAATAAAATGTGAAAGTCTAATTGTATTAGCAATTTCCCATCATAGTCTATTAATATGTATCACATTGGTATCCATTTTCACTAATGTGACATGAAAGACAGTAATATGATTACTTTTTTAGTGAAAACAAATGCTAATGTAATTAAATGTTGACCACATAGGCTGGGAGAGAAAGCAACCGCAGGTATTTGGGACTTATTTCCCAAGGAAAAAAGGAAGTGGAGGAAAAGGGGACGTGTTGATCAGAACTGTACAAAAATATTTCAACTACACCATGGAAACCTATGGCCAAAACCTGCCAACAAAAGAACTCTTCTCCAGGACAGTGCCTGGTACACCATAGGTTCCTAGAGCACGGTGGGAGGCAATATGATACGGAAATAAGACCTCAGTGTTCATAGAGAGAGATCTGGCTTTCATGTTCTGGAATTTTCTAGCTGGACAACCTTGGGCCACTTAATTTCTTTAAGCCTTAGTTTCATCACTTGGATAATGGAGTGAATAACAGCATCAAGCTCAGAGGGTTCTTATAAGAATTAAACAAGATCATGTTTGTGAAGCACATACCACAGTTTCTGGCACATAGCAAATGTTCACTAAATGTTAGAAATTATTGTTGTGATAAATACAGGAGCAGAATAGTCTGAGGCTTTTTGTCCACTGATGTCAGCTCATGTTCAGCATACAGCCCTTTCAAATACGCGTACACCGCCCTGGAATAATTTGCCTTCTTTAGAAGACTCAGAAGGCAGCCCTGCATTCAGACTGCAAGGGGAGGAAACATGAGGGACAGAGAGCAGGGGAGCCACTCACCTTCTCCATGCCATTCCCTGCTGAGCTAAGAACAAGTGAGTTAGGCTTAAATTCCAAACAGACCAACAACACTTCTTTGGAAGAGTAAGAAAGTGTTGTTGTTGCTGCTGCTGCTGCTGTTTTCTTCATCCTGGTCCTTTGTTCCTTCTTCCTGTGTAGTTCAGAAGTAAAACCCGAGTAAAGCCCTTTTCCCCCCCTGCCCACCAGGGAACAAGTGAGGTTTTTACCTAGAGACCCAACCATTGCCAAGGATACAGAGGGTGTGCAGTGACCACCAAGCGCCTCTGACCCACGCTCCTAACTAGCTGGACGGTAGTCCAGTGACACGTGGCAGGAAGGTCTTTCTGAGACTCTTCCCAGCCAGTGTTCCTGGAGGAGAAACCCAGGCACAAGAGAGAGGACCCAAAGACCTCCTGTGGCTGTTTCCCAGCAGGATCGGAGCCACGCAACACAGGTTCTGGCCTCCCAAGAGTGTCAGAGCAGTTTCTACCCAGCGTGGCACTAGATCATTCCCACGTTCTCTCCCAACTTGAGTCTTTGGCTCCGTAACACTGGCCTAAGAGAAACAAACCTCTCACCACCAACTCTGACCTTTAACAAGTAATTCAGCACTTGTTACCCTCAGCATCCCTAAATCAGAGACTTTTCCCCAGGATATTTGGAAAGTGCATCTCTGAAGTGGGAATGGACTTGTCCAAGGTGCCTGGTGTCTTTTAGTGTCAGGATACATTGAAAATTTCATTTTCTACAACAGCGAATTCCATGCCCTGGGAGCCTTACATAACTTAGAATTATATTGGGCTGGTCTTTTTATAAAGTTTCTGTGCTGAGCATTATACTAAGCTTTTTATTTAATACTCACATCAAACCTCTGAGGGAGGCATGTTAACCTCTTTTTGCTGATAAGAAAGCTGAGATTCAGAGAAATTGAATGATTTGACAAGGGCCGACAGCCAGTGATGTGGAGAACTAAGAACTGGATCTAGTTGGGTTCTAAATCCAGAGAACCACGTCTTTGGGGAGAAATGTCTTTCCTTGGGAAATTTACTGGAAGCCTACTTCCAGTAAGGCTGGAAGAAGGGAAAGGATTGCATTTCACCAAATCCAAAGATTAGGAGCTCTCTGAACCTGACCTGTTTGTTACTTGACCTCACTGAGCAGGGTGGCCGTGTGATTTGTAGTCCAGACCGGACACATCTGAAAATGAATGGGATGCTGGGACAACAAACCAGGACCACCCTAACCAAATGGGGACTTGTGCTCACAGAGCCTCTCACAGTTACTTCCAAAATGAGGAGTTTGGAGGAAACTTCAAGGTCACCTCAAGGATAGAACACTTGGATTCTAAGAGGAAACATACCCACCTGGACAGCTCACCAAGAGCACAAAGTGGGGACACTGAAGGCCGAGGGAGTACATGGGTTCTTGTATTGCCCAAATTCCAAAAAACACTGCAAAACACTTAAAAGAAAAGTCACCTCTAATCTCAGTGACTGCTGCCCTCTTTGGAGTTTGCTGCACTACCTACGTGGAGACACTGCTTTTGTCAATCAAAAGCGGGTAATCATGCTCTGGCTGTCAGCCTGCTCTGTGCTTCTTCTCACGTCAGTAGATAAACATTTACCCAATAAGGTGCTATCTGCATGATATTCTCTTGCAGTGTTCTCAACCTTTTTTATTTCATAGCACACATAAACCAATAGTTAAACTTCCATGGAACACTTAAATTATGTTGATCAAAAAAAAAAAAAAGAAGAGTAGGCTCGGCACCTGTAGCTCAGCAGCTAGTGCACCAGCCACATACACTGGAGCTGGTGGATTCGAATCCAGCCCAGGTCTGCCAAACAACAACTACAACCAAAAAATAGCCAGGCGTTGTGGTGGGCACCTGTAGTCCCAGCTACTCAGGAGGCTGAAGCAAGAGAATCACTTATGCCCAAGAGTTCGAGGTTGCTGTGAGCTGTGACACCATAGCAACTCTGTAGAAGGCAACATAGTAAGACTCTGTCTCAAAAAAATAAATAAATAAATAAATAAATAAGAGTAAAAATAGAATATTTTAACTGTGCTTTGAACTTCTTTCAAAATAATTTAATTGATGATCTTTAAAAATTTTCATGGCACACCTAAGATCCTCTCTCAGCACACCAGTTGAAAAATCACTGTACTATTGCATGGATGAAATTATAATTCTTGCTATTTCCCCATTACTACCAGGTATTTAAGTTGTAACCAACTCTTTTACAAATGAGTTATTAAAAATATCATCATACATATGTCCTTATACACACATGATATTCCTGCTGTTACTTTATTCTTAGGTGCTGGATAAGACCATCTTAAATTCTCAGAGATACAACCGGATGGCTCACCTGAGAAGCTGCACCCTTTCCCCCTGACACTGTGCAAGCTTGCCCAGGCCCCCGCATGCTTGCCAACTTCAAACTGTTTTCAATTTTGTCAGTCTACTAGGTGAAAAAAATATGTATGTTATTGTTTAATTCACATTTGCTTGGTAACTAGTGAGGCATGCTTATCGACCATTAGTATGTATTCTACAAATTACCTGTTTCTTTTGCCCATTTTTCTATAGGTTGTTAGTCTTCTATTTTCTGCCTTTTAAGACCTTTTTAAAGATGAGAATATTAATCCTTTATATGCTGGGCAAATATCTTCTCTCAGTTGATCATTTGTCTCTTAAATCTTTGAGGTTGTCTTTGTGATATAGAAAAGTTTTTGTATTTATTGGGTCCCATGTTTCCCTCCTTTCTCTAAGATAATGTCCCACCTTCCTCTGAAAGGCATCCTACTCCTAAGTTTACTACAGTTTCATCCACAGAGGAAGTTCAGAACACAAGGAGTCCCCTGGAGTCAAACAGAAAGAGGGCTGGGTCAGAGCCAGGGCTTGCTGCCTTCCAGGGCTCTGGAGCAGGTCAGGGGTCATAGACAGCCAGCCTTCTATTCCTCTCCTGGAATACCCCAATGGGCAGAAGAGATCCATTGGCAAGAGCCTGGGGCCCTTAGTGCTCAGAATTCCAGTGGAAAAAAAAAGCTCTCAGAAATCCTATTTCATCCATGAATGGATTAAAAAACTGTAGTATATGCATACCATGGAATACTATTCAACCATAAAAAAGATGGAGACTTTACATCTTTTGTATTAACCTGGATAAAGTTGGAGAACATTCTCTTTAGTAACATATCACAAGAATAGAAAACCAAGTATCCAATGTGCCTCATACAAATATGAAGCCAGTAGACGAACTAATACACACCCACACAAGATAAAAACTCAATTTAATTCAAGTTGGGGGGAGGAGGAATGAAAGGGAGGAAAGAGGGGAATTGGTGTGCTCTCACCTAACGGGCACAATGTAAGGGTACATGGCACACCTCCTGGGTGAGGGGGACAACTACAACAGGGACCTTAACTAACAAATGCAAACATTGTACCCTAATTGTTCATAGCCCCATTTTAATCAGAAATTTTAAAAATTAATTAATTAATTTTTTAAAAAAGAAATCTTGTTTCAATTTTACAATTTATTACAACGTTATTTTCTACTCCATAATATTGTTGGTATTTACTTTTGTATAGAAGTCACATTTTGATTACTCACCAACTAAATTACTTAACTTCTCTATCTGGAAATCATGGACCAGGCTGATGGTGCAGCACTGGGTGCCTCCAGCCATAGCTGGGCCTCAGACTGAGACACACTGATGAACAGGCTCGGCAAGCCCCACCAAGCTTCCCAAAGGTTGGGCATTGCCAGCACTGCTATTCAAATTAGACCAAAGCAGAGAGGAGAGACAGGGTCCACCTGACAAATTCCCCAGGTTAGGGAACTTGAAACTTTCTTTCAGGACCTCTCATCATGGGCATCTGATCAGAGTGCTGGGTCAATAGGGTGTGGGCTCTGGGGACCTCTTCCTGGTGCCTCCCTTTCCTTTCCCTCCCCTGCCTTTCACCCAAGGAGGTATCCAAGCTCCTTTTCCTTCCTTCTAGTCACACCAGCCTTTTCTCATAATCCCCAAACTCCTCTCGCTGCCCCAACATTTTTCTGAATTTTCGTGAAGGGGGTATATTTGTTCCTGCCTGCTTCAGAGCCACAGACCTCAAACTTGCAACCACCTATCTAAAAGACCTGGGCAAGCCAAGACCTCCTTTCCTAAAGCCAGTGAGTGGCATCTTCTGCAGGACAGGAGCAGCGTCAGAATGTTGAGTGCAGACACTGCACTGAAGTCCATTATTTTCAGTCTCTTGATGTGTAAAATGGGGCTAAAAACAGAACTGCTCTATGGGACTCTAGGGAGGATTAGATGAGTCAATGATAGACTCCTTAAAACAGTATCTGTCACAAAGTGAGCACTCAACAAATGTTAGCACTTGTCAATATTATTATACCATATATTACTTATATAGTATATATTATTATACCATATATAAATGCTCAGTTAGTTTGTTAATTAGTGAATGGTTCTTGTTCCACCCTTTCCATGCACAAAAACAAGCATCCCCATGTCTCTGTGTCCCAGGTGTTTGAAACCAAGGAGGAGGAGGGCCTGAAGGGTGGAGGGGTATGGTGCTACGCAGATATGTCAGGCTAAGTAACTAGCTTGCCTGTCATGTGACACTTGCATTCTAGGCTGTTCCAAAAAAGAACAGCAGGAGATCTGTGTTGTAGTTTGCATCACTCCCAGCAAAGAGGAGCTAACTGGGAAGCAGCAGCAACAGTCCTCAGGAGGACGGATTATTTTTTTCAGATGGATTTACCTGGCCTAGGCTCACGCCTTCTCAAAGTCTTAAATTGCTTCTCTTGGGTTGATACTGTAGGGTTCCCTCACACTGTTCACTCTCTCCTTCCAATTCTGAAGCAGCACTGCAATTTGCCTTGGCTAGACTGTTTTCATTCCAATGGGCCCGTGGGGTCCTATTCCCAGCACTGTCCTGCCTCTTGCTAAATGACAAAAGATCAAAGCTTTCATAGAGCCACAATGAGAGGGAAGGGGAGATCAGGTTATCTGGGCCATTCACCATCCACATACCCATTCCTGTGTGCACTCATTCATACATAAACACACACACAAAAATATGTGCCCAGGCCCCTTTGCCAGATTATAAATTGCAGAGTCAATCAAGCCATAAACCCTTACCAGGCGCAAGGGGGGAAAGCCATGCCAGGAAGACAACAACAACATCAAATTTCAGACAGGAGCAGGTTTTCTTTAGAGGGGGTGGTAGGCTCCAAAACAGGAGTTTTCGATGGAAAAGCTGACAGCCCCTTAGAACTAAAGCAGCTCGACTGGGTGCCACTATAATAAATCAAATCAGTTATGTAAAGTGTAAAATTATCATTTGGAAATCACTCTCTTTGAATAATTCAATCATTGACTTTCACATCAAACAACCATTTCAACCACCCACACACACAGTTCAGCCTCACACTGGTCTTAAACTCTCTTTAATTATCGGCATTAACCTATCACATTACTATTTCATTCCTATTTCATCCTAGGGGAGGGGTCAGTGATTATGATAAATCACAATGAACGAGAAAGACTTTCAGCTGTCCTTCCACACGGCTTCAGAGTTCCCTTGATCTGATGGTGACAGGTCTGCCTTTGTCCCAGGAAGGGACAAGGACAGATAAGCAGCCTCCCTCTTGACAAATGCATTATGGATGCCAGTCAGGAAATAAAGAGGCCAAAACGCTTTAGAACCCGGCTCTGCTGCTGTGCATGACCATCTCATGCCTGCACCCCAGGCGGAGCAGAGATGCCTCCTGCCCCTCTGGCTGGTGAGTGAAACATGGAGAACCAGGTAAGCAAATGTACCAACAGCCTTGTACTCATAATACCCCACTGAGCAGCTAGTACCCTAAAAAATAAAAATAAAAACAATAATTTTTAAAATACACACATCTATCTAAAGCTAATCATTTATCCCCTCAAAGATGAACGCAGCCACAGAAAGTTGATCTCTTGATTCTTTTGGTGGAGCTCTGGCCCTTGCCCCAGTGATCTCCAAGGAAATAGTGCTACACAGGAATGGACATGAGGTGAAATACTTCATTTAGGGAAGAAGGGTTTCCTCCATTGCTCCATTGTTGGGAGTCCAGTTTCCTGCTTCTGCAGATTTAGACGTGTCCCTACCTACTTTTCTCCCCCCACACAAACACCTTTTAGAACTTCCAGTTTCTATAAATTTAAGAGGGATGGGAAATCCACCAAAAGGATGAAGATGTTTTTATAAATTATGAGGTTGGACTATTAAGTTCAAGAATTCATGCTAGAAAAAGTGCTACATATCTCATAGGGTCACCAGATGGCCAAGGGGAGAACTTTGAAGGTGACCGTAGTGATATATAGCATTGAGGTATGTAGCATTTTTTCTAGGATGGGTTCACAAACTTAATTGTCATACCTCGTTATGTTCATTGTGACTTGCTATCCAAGAGAAAGAAGAAACCAACTTAAATGTCAACTGCAGTGCATAGGTTAAGTAAATTGTCGCACCCATCCAAGGGAGTTCATTTCAACCACGAAAGATCACGTTGTACATGTATATTTACGAGCAATGAAAGCTGTTCACAAATTGTGGCTAAGAGAAAAAACAAAGCCAGGTGACTCATATGAGACCCTATGATCATGTTTGATTGTATTTTTAATTTGTAAGGAAAACAAATCATGTTAAGATATGCTCAAAATTCTAATAATGGTTATTATTATCTGAGTAGTGTTTTTATTACAGACGATGTTTACTTCTCATTTTTTCTGCTTTTATTTCTATCCATATTTTCTAATTAGTCTCCAAGAAGCAGATGAATAGCATGGCTAAGACCAGGCACCAGGAGCCAGTCTTCATGGATCCAATCTAGTTCTGCCACTTACGGATGTGACCTCGGGCAAGTTCTTTAACACTACAGTGCCTTGGTTTCTTTATCTATAAAATGGAGAAGTGATGATATGACCATCAAGATCAAGTGAGGACCATCTGAGGTAATTTTGTAGTGTGCTTAGAACAGTGGCTGGTACATAGTGCTCCTATACAAGTGTTAGCTATGCTTAATAGGATACTCATATATTTCTTGCATAATTAAAAAAAAAAAAAAACTTGAGGCCTCAGGCCAGCTGTTGATTCTTAGGCATATTTGTGTGTCTCTTGGCATGAGTTTCCTCAACAGTAAAACAAACAAATTAGATAGATGACCTTAAATGCTCATCCCCATTCTGGAATAGCTTAATTCAACAGGGATGCTTCTAGTGCGTCCTGAATGTAGCACAGGGGTGAAAGGGGACACTTCAAAACAGGCTTACAGCAGGGCAGGTGGGAAGATGGAGCAATAGGCTGGTAAGATAGATCATCCCCCTACCCGCCTCGCCCACAACGGGAGGAGGAGACTGCGAGAGGACAGCGCCAGCCAAGGCGCGTTGCCGCTACACTCAACTGTGTGATTAAGTGACTGAGCCAGACTCCAGCTCAAAGAACCTCAGGGACTATTTTAAAGACAAGTTATTCCTTTGTTTTTAATTGTAATTAAGTAGGTATTTTATAATATTTAAGTGGTGTAATTTACATGTCACTTCCAGGATGCTGGGTACCCTTCACCAGAGGGAGAGAATATAAGTTTAAGAGGACTGCTGTGTATTATTTTGTGATTAGAGAAGTGCATTTATGTGATTGCAAGTAGCACGGAGATACTGGGATATTTCAAGACTTCATCAAACATGCCAGAACTTTAACAAATTTACTTGGAGCTGGAGTTTATTCACGTTAAGATTTCATTCATCCTTCTTCTCATACTTTGACAAAATGTTTAAGTTAGTTTCTCATTTTATTTGTCTACTGAGTTCCCTAAGTTAGGGAAATTAGTATTGTGTGTGCGGTTTGATTTAATTAGCAATTGGGGAAATCGGCCTGGCATGTTTCATGGAAGCTTGGGGAAATTGTCAATTAGCATTGTGTTAATTGGTGTCTGCAGTCCTTGCTTTTTAGTTTTTAACCCCTTTTACCTTGTTCCCTCTTTCAGTATGTAAAATCTGGCTGTTTATTATTCTTTAAATAAAGGATTAATTGCCTGAATTCCTGCCTCTGCTCCGTGTCCTTTCTCTCCCCGAGCAGATGGGGAGTTGGGCAGGCCCGTGGTGGCGGCCTTGTTTCTTTCCGGCCCTCATCCCCCTGGCACGGGAGGAAGTACTCTTTACTGCAGTGCCCCGCGCCCAGCCTGAAGCTTCCTCACTGCTGCTCTCGGCACCCCCGCCCCCTCCATCCACAAGCACCCAAGATTCCAGCTCTCACTGCCTGTTCATCTGGACTCTGTGGCTGCCACATTGGACCCAATCTGCATCCTCCTCCAAGAAGGTGGGGGAGCCTCTCCAAAGAAGGAATGAATGTGTGCTTCCTGTGAACTAGACTTTTTTCATCTCACAGCATCCCCCAAAGGTAAGTTTATAAAAAAGCTGAGATTCAACCCCACTAGTGGAATTCAAAATGAGACTTTGTCCATCCTGTTCAATGCTGTATTTCCAGAGTTCAGATCTTTATGGTCCATGTGGTCCTTGGATCAGTAGTACTGGTATCAGCTGGGAGCCTAACAGAAACGCACAGTGTCAGGTCCTAGTGAGATCTACGAAGTCAACATCTGCATTTAAAAGGGGTGGGGAACCAGCACCTTCCCATGTCAAAAGTGTTCTCTTTCAAGCACCAAAAGAGATAAGGAAAGCTTCATTTTTCTCTGCTGCCCCCCTTTTAATAAAGAGATTTGTTCTGTGAAGTTTTAATTCAGTAGAGGGGCTGCACTTCGGGATATGGAAAGCCACATGCGGCCTTAAGGCTACAGGTTCCCCACTCTGATTTGCTTTCTTTTTCCATAGTCCTAGAAGTTTTGACTAGGCACCTCGCTATCCAGATAAAGAGAACATTTCCCCTACTCCTTTGCAGCTAGACCACAACCATGTGACCAAGTTTGGGCCAATCAAATGTAAATGGAAGTCTCAAATGGCAACTTCCAGGACACCTCCATAAGTGGGAACTAGCGTCCTACTCAATCCCATCTCTACCATCCTACTGCTCGGGACGTGGGATGTGACGGCTACAGCTCCATGTGGACATGAGAATGAGGGGTACACTTTCAGGATGGCAGACCAGAAATGTGGAAGGAGACTGTGGCCTTGGGGACCTACTGAGGCAGAGCCCCCAACTTGCCCTGTAAGTAGAATCTGCCTCCCTACATTCTGAACTTTGTATAGGCTACTTTTCATTGAGTGGGGAGCAAAGCATTTCATTCATGGATAAACCTACTCCTGATTAACACAGAAGCCAGAGCTCACCTTATCTACATAACACACAGAGCTTCCCAAATTAAATTCATAGGTAAAAAAGGAAATCACCTATAGCTTACAGAACAAGGACCAATGGACAGAAATTCCTGAATATGGGTTTCAGCTCAATAAAATGCTTGCCCAAGATTAGAACTGTCTAGCTATGATGAACTGGCTACCCCTTTGAGGCAGTGAGCTTCCAGTCACCAGAAATGTTCAAGCAGAGGCTTCTCCGATGTTACAGAGGAGATTCCTGCCCTAAGTAGAACAGTGACCCCTTCCAACTATAACCTTGTGTCTCCAAAGAGTTGGAGAGAAACAGATATACACATGCAGGGCACAACGGATTTTAAATATTGAACATGCCCTCGTCATTGACCTAAGGTACTTCCAGTTTCCATGTCTGCTCCTTTACCACAAGAACTCTGTGCCATTTACTCATCCAACGCCACTCAGTTCCACTCAGGCCCTTCCATGCTCTTCTCTTTACTGCTGGGGCTAGGAGTCTACAAATTATACTTCATAGACTATCTGGCTTCTGGCTTGATCCTGCCAAAGGAGGCACTGGTCAGAGATCAGAGGTGGCAGAAACAGAAACCTTCCTCCTTTTTTCTCAGACATCAGAGGCCACCCTGGCACTGGCTGGCAGTTGCCATCGCGGCAGCAGGATGGAGTAATTCCCACTTCCAGCCACCTGGGGGGCAGCAGCAACACGTTGGCAGTTCCAGCAGCACAGCCGTGGGCTCAGGTGCAGGCTCTGGTCCAGGGGGATTAGCAGTTTCCTAATCTAGGTATCGCCTTTTGTTTCTTCTGCTCCTTCACAATTATCCACCTTCTTTCTTTTGCTCCTCCAGCCCTTTCTACGGCTTTGTAACCAATTTCTGCACTAACCCTCCTCTATGTAAAATATCCTGGATGGTTCCTGATTTCTTGGCTGGGCCCTGAGTGATGCAATCACTGGCTCTCCAGGGTCTGTCTTCATCCCCTATGCATGCCAGAAGGGGACATACATAAAATTAACACCTGACAGCAGCAGCGCCCATCGCCAGCCTTCCCAGGCCTGGTCCCCGAGCTGCCGTCTATCAGATGCGGGCAAGACCAGAGGGCTGTAAAGTCTTCAAGTTAACACCTAACAATCACAGCTGATGAGGCTGTGCTCTGAGACAGATCTATGGCCTCAATTTCTCACCAGTATTTTAGTTCCCCAGGCTAGTTGTCATGTAGCGGGTCTCATTGAGAGGACATTAAGGGGTCCATTTTTCAAGAGCTGGCGTACACCAGCGGAACTCCATTTCCATGTGATATTTATCAACAAAAAACCCTCAAACATGCTCCCACACCCCAATTCCCTAGCAGATTTAACTAGTAGACAGCACCCATTTATAAAAGAGCAAATGAAATCCTTCTCTTTGATAAGAAGAGCAGGAAAATTCTCTGCCACAAGTTTTCTTCAGAGCTCCCCAGCCCCTCACCCTGCCCTGGGAGACAGACAGAATTCTGGAGAGGAATTCAGTCTCCCTCTCTCCAGGTCAGGCTCTGGGGCTGGCTGGTTGGTTGGTTGATGAGAAGGGCAAAGTTGGGGGGTGGAGTGGAGGGGGAGGAATCAGAGAACCAAGATAAAGAAGCTTGTAGATTGTCTACCGACTCATTTTCAACTCTAATTCCAGAAAAGACGCTACCAATAGAATTGCAACCACCACCACCCTCAAATCACTCTGTCGACTGTCAACTCAGCGACTTAGTCAGATTCAAACTCTTATCAGGATTATAAATATTGATACATTTCTTCCATTGTCCTTACATGCATAAAGACCCTGATGCAAGCCTATGGGACCTAGAACAGGGTTCAGAGTTCACTCCTGCACACCCCAGGACCTGAAGGTCTCTAATCCCCTTGCACAGCCTTTGTGAGACAAACTAAGCTGCTTCATAGAAATGGGGGGGACACTCAGTAGGGACAGGGTAAGCTTTAGGGCAAAGCCACTCTACGTAACATTTGTAAATGGGGCTTAGCACACACCCCAACAGTTCTGGTGGAGAATCAGTATTTGTACAAGTTCCTCCTGGTACCAGGGTCAGCTTCAGGGGGTTCTAGATCCTGGTTCAGCCCACGGAGACAGCAGGCAACTGCCCACACTCAGGTCTCCAGAGCACCCAGCTGTTGTCAGGTGAGGGAAGAGTGTGACCTGGGTGATAGCCAGGAACTCTAGAGTCCCCTGGGGAGACCTGCCCCACACCCTTTTATTCCCATGCAGCTCTGCCATCACTAAGTAAGGCTTTTATTGTGGAAGACTATTTGGCCCTATTCAAAACAATCCTTAGAACCAAGATCAGAGTTGAATCAGATATGCCCTTTTTATCGTCCCCTTCTCTGTAATCCTCAACCCATCTCAACTCCTCTTCTCCCTGGCAACAGTGAGAGAGACACAACACATGGAAACAGGAAACTGAACACCCTACCCACTGCTCCACACCCCACCTAGCACCCCGGACCTGTCTTCCCAGAGAAGGTGGCTTTACAAGGTGAGGTCTACCAAGGGGCTCTCCCAACAGCCTCTCTGTGCAAGAGGAGAAAGATGTCTGGTGGGGAATTCTCATCAGCTCTTTTACCTCTACCTCAGCAGAGAAAAAAAGACAGTTAACTAGCCCTAAAGCTGCTGAAGACAGTCATTTTGACCAGGGACTGACAGGCAACAGCTGCTTTAATCTTGGCAGGAGGAGAGTTTTCAGCTCTAGAATTCTACTAAACTGAACCATAAACTTTGACTTACCCAAGCCTGACATTACATCCATTCAACCCTCTATTTTCCAGGGTTCATAACCAGCCAGAAACCCACATCCCCAGATGAAACTTTGCCCCCACTTAGAGACAAAGCCTGACTTTTTTTTAAGAAGGGACCATTTACAGTTTAACAGTGCAAATCGCCAGAGCACACATGTGATGGTTTTCTGGAAGAACTGAGGGCAGATCAGACTGGACATACATGTAAACACTGGTTTGAAAATAATCCTGGCATTAAGCAGCACATGGTTTGGGGGTTTGTGATGATGACAGAGTGATAATAATAATAGAAATATTCGTGACCAGTAACATATATTTGCCTACCATGCATCATTTTAGAAGTGGTTTCCAACTCATATTCTCTTTTACTCTTAAAACCTACTTCCACCTGAATGCGTGGTGGCACATTCCATGTGTTCAACTGTGCCCATCTTTTCTGCCTACCTCCCTCTACTCTGTCTCTGCCAAAGACATTAACACTCTCCCAAACCACAAAACAATGAGTCTGGGAACCTGTGATCCATCACATCAACACACCTTGCTCTCAAGTTCTGTGGCTTATTCCTTCCTAATGTCTCAGTCAAGTTTTGTTTCTCCATCCCACCAACAGTATCCAAGGCAGACCCTGATACCCTCTCTGCTGGACAACTGTAATAGCTTCAAACTGGCCTCCTCATCTGCGTACATCAAATCTCAATATACAACCAGTCGGTGGCCACAGAACTCCCCTGACTACAATCATCAGAGGTCTCACTGTTCTCACCCCAAAAGTCTCTTTCATCTCGACTCTAAGAAGAGACTAGTGACTCTTCGTGCCACATATTAATAACAGCACACAATCATGTAACTGCAATTCAAAAATAAAAAGAGCTCAGAAAGTGGAAAGATTTTTAGAATTTATTTGATGCTAAAACGTGTCATGAGGTTATTTAAAATGTTTATTGAACACTTAGAATATTCATACACTATAAAAATATTAATGTTTTTGACTATGGAACACTTCCCCAGACCCCACTGGGGGTATTATGAATGATAATACATATTGGATATGCACCACAATATCTTACTAAGTCTGAAAAATCCTGTATTCTGAAACACATATGGCCCAAAGGGCTTTAGATAATGGATTTGGGGCCTGTATTAACTAGCATTAGAGCCATTACTCTCTGTGTCTTTAGCATAGTAATCAATCAGTGAATCCTCACTGAGCATGTGTTATACAGAAGGCAACTTTCAGGCAGTGAAGGCATACCACAGGTTAAAACACCTGATCCCTGACCACAATTCTTACAACCCTAGACCTACAATAGAACTAACATGCTATGTTCCCAACAAGGGGATGTGATGAGGAAGTCATCATCCAGACGGATGCTCAGGAGGAATTCTGCAGATGAGGCTTTCCCACCCTAAGTGGTAGAGGGGAAACAGAATGATGAAGCTCTAGGAAGGCAGTCCAGCTGTGGGCAGGTAGCGGAAATACACAGGACATTGCCAGTGGCAGGCTTGTTAACAATACTCAACTACTGGACTTATGCACAATGACAGGAGACTTGGCCACTATTTGGACAATTATATTACTTAGAAAACTACTCCCACTGCTGCTACTGATGGCGTCCCTCCCACCACGGCAGCCAAAATGTCATCTGGACCCTCAGCAACACTGAGAGAGAAATCCTACTTCTGTTACAAGTACAGTTTGTGGAAAGTGCAATGAATGCTGAGACTGGTTTAAATAAAAAAATAGTGGCTAGAGAATGAGCCTGGGTCATATCACTACAGGCCTATGGAGCAGAGGGGAGGTCTGGTGGCCAAGAGTAGCAGTTCAAAATTTAACAGCTTGGGGAATCCTGGAAAAGGCGCCAAATGCTTCTGTGACTCAGTTGCTGTGTCTGCATCAAGGGGCTGCTGCTGCCAGGGGTGATACCACCTACCCGATCCCAGAATTGTGAGGACTCAGTGAGGATCTGCATGTAAGGCACTTACTTAGTGAACAGTCAAAAAATGGTAAGTTAATTTAATTGCTACCATTCAAAAGAGCTTATGGGCAAAAGAAAGCAACGGCAGGGCTGTGACACAGTCAGACTGGTATTTCATGGCCTCAGGTGAACGTGTCCAGTCTGCACTCCAGGAAGGAAACTAGAGAAAAGGAGACCAGTCAGAGGGCTGTTATAGGTGCCCAACAAGAGATGGGTCAAGGCTGAGCTCAAAGCCATGGCAATGGGTGCTAAAGGTGACCTCTGGATTTAATGCAATAAAATCTATGAGTCCTTTCTGATATATATATAAGTAGTTAAACAGATGAGGAAGAAAGGACCTCTCTTTCTTACAGAATTCTAATTAATAATTGTGAAAACAATGACAAAAATTGAAAATCAGCATTAAACAAATACACTATACACTATTGTAATTTTGGCGAATAGTAACTATCGAAGGAGACTAATCTTAGCTGGCAAAAGTATTACTGGAAACAGGATAATTGCATTGTTTCATTAATGTATATCCCACAGGGTGTCTACTAATTACAAAGAGTAAAATAGTAACTTTATCATGGGCTAACCTGCCAGTCACTATCTTAATCACCCAGTAATAACACATACTGACATTATGCACCTCCAGATAGCATATCCTGAGAACATCGCTTTTATGGGAATCTTGCCAAAAATGCAGAATGACAATCTAATTATGACAAAACATCAGACAAATCCAAATCAGGGGACGGTCTACAAAAAGACTGGCTGGGGCTCCTGACATGTGTCAAAGTCTTGAATGACAAACTGAGGAATTGTCACAGATTGAGACCAAGCACAGGCAACAATCACATGCAACATGGAGTCCCACTTTGGATCCAGACTCAGAATATGGGCATCAGTGAGGCAATTGGTGAAATTCAAATAAAATCCATAAATTAGTTAATACTGGATCAATGTTAGTTTCCCAATCTCTATGATTGTCCTATCATTATATAAGATGCTGTAAGATATAAGAATTATGGGAAGCTGATAAAAGGTATTCAGGAACCCTATTCTATTTCCACAAGTTTTTTAAGTCTAAAATCATATTTCAAAATAGAAAGTGAAAAATAAAACACAATTCCTTCATCTAACCGACCTTCCTGGGCACTACTGGGGGATGTCGAGCGTGGCAGTGTGTGAAATGAGACAGCTTCAGCCTGGTGCCTGGAAGGATACTGCTTAGAAACCTCCCCCGCCATGTCCCCAGGATTGCACTTTGTGTTATTTAGACACTTGTCTTTCTTCATCTTTGGATTGAGGACTCTTTTAAGAACAGGAGCCATGTTTTTTTGTTTTAAGAACAGAAATTTATTTTCTCACAGTTCTTTCTTTTTTTTTTTTTTAAAGACAGAGTCTTGCTTTGTCACCCTTGGTAGAGTTCCATGGCACCATACCTTACAGCAACCTCAAACTCTGGGACTCAATTGATCCTCTTACCTCAGCCTCCTGAGTAGCTGGGACTATAGGCATCCACCACAAAACTTAGCTATTTGTAGAAGCGGGGTCTCCCTCTAGCTCAGGCTGGTCTCAAACTCCTGAGCTCAGGCAATCCTCCTGCCTTGGCCTCCCAGAGTGCTAGGATTACAGGCATGAGTCACCCTGCCCAGCCTAGGAGTCATATCTTATTCATCCCGGTACACCTCTCAACCCAATGCCTGTTGCATGTATTACATATCATTAATGTTCAGTATGTTTGGTAATTTGTCCAATGAAAATTTTCTACCAGGTCATCTTCTTATGGCTAAATCTCACTTGATAATAGTGAATACTGGAGTTTACATTCATACGACATGTTCACTTCTGAGAACCAGCCCTTCCATGTCAAATAATAGTACTAGCCAAGTTCTTCAGGATTAAAAAGAGAAATTCAGAGAGAAAACTCTATGAGAGACCTTGGGTTTGGAGAGAGATGACTCCTAGGCCTTTGTTCTCATTCCATCCTGACATCAAATGAAACTAATGATCATGATGTCCCATTGGTGATTCTCAACCAAGAACAAATGTATGCCAACGTCTGGAGACATTTTTTATTATCACCACTGGGAAACAGCAGTGGTGCCACCAGCATCTAGGAAGTAAAGGCCAGGATGCTGCTAACATCCTACAGCGCATAGGAAAGCTTCCCACAACAAAGAATTATCCAACCAAAATGTCAGCAGTGCCAAGGTTGAGAATAAGAAGCCTTGGTTCATGTCCTTCCTTATTCTAAAAGTAATTGAGAGGGACCCATGACCCTCACCCAGTGAGAGTGAAAACAAAGGCTCTGGGTGTCTATAACTGACTTCAAAGGGGGGGGGGGGTTCCACACATTTGATGAGGACCACCAAGTCTGTTTTTTTCTAATTTTCTGTGTCACAGGGATGGTAGAGTTCACAGAGGATCCATCACCCACTAGGACTGTGGTGTTCCACTGGGCAAGCTCTAGGAAGTGAGAATTTCACATCTGCCCTTCACAATCCATCTCAAGCAGCTGGTGTGTAAAAAGGGTTCATGCCCACATTGCCAGCTGGGCACAGCATCCACGTCTTTCCCCACCAGCCCAGTGTAGCCTCCTGGTGACATAATGCTGTCCTCTCTGAGGCCAGGAGCCAACCTAAGAGACTTACTGCTTTGTGTTTGTAGAGAACTGGCACGGGGTTACAGGGCAGGAAGGGCGGGGCTCTGTGGCTATAATAGGGCGGTAACAGGAGTAGGGCTGGACCATAGGTGACACGTTCAACAAAAGGCAGGGACAAGAGGGGTGGAGACAAGATGGCGGACTAAAGCCAGCTTTTCACAGAGGCTCCCGTCCAGAAGGAGAGTTAAAGGATGGAAATTTAGTAAGTAACCTGGAGGATTCGAGCTATACCAGGAGAGAAGGTTGGAGATCGCACATC
>CAUYPK010036383.1:0-10687 GCA_963574355.1 Loris lydekkerianus
ACTTCCTCTCTTTCCATTCTCTTGCGGAAGGCTTGCATTGCTATAAATTTCCCTCTTAGGACTGCCTTTGCAGTGTCCCACAGATTCTTATAATTCATGTCTTCATTGTCATATTGTTCCAAAAATTTGGCAATTTCCTTCTTAATTTCATCTATGACCCAGCTATCATTCAGCATAAGGTTATTTAATATTACTGGCTTAAATTGTCCTCTAAAGAGGCAAAGTTTGGCTGACTGGATACAAAACTGAGGCCAGATATTTGCTGCATAAAAGAATTACATCTTACCTTAAAAGTTAAATATAGACTCAGGGTGAAAGGATGTTCATCAATATTTCAGGCAAATAGTAATCATAAAAAAGCAGGTGTTGCTATTCTATTTGCAGATACAATAGGTTTTTAATCAACAAAAGTAAGGAATGATAAGAATGGTCACTGCATATTTGTTAAGGGTAATACTCAATATGATGAGATTTCAATTATTAATATTTATGCAGCCAACCAGAATGTACCTCAATTTATAAGAGAAATTCTAACAGACATTAGCTACTTGATTTCCTCCAGCTCCATAATAGTTGGAGATTTCAACACTCCTTTGGCACTGCTATAGCCACTCCTATAGCTGAAGGGTTGTTAGGCACTGACCTGGGTGCATTCCTCAAATATAGTCTAACCTTACTTGTCTGGCCACAGCCAGACTTTTACTCTGCCAAAAAATAAATAAATAATTAATTAATTAATTAAATAATAGGAAGAGAAGAAATGCAAACACAAAACCCAAGAATCAAAAATTGGATACGGAGGAAGGTAAAGGGAAAAAAATGTAGAAAAGATCTGTAGTGTGGTCTTTCTACTACTTTCTTCCTGGGGCCAAGATTAGAAGGATCTCCTAGCTTCTTTGGGCCAGGCTACTTTTGCAGTCAACCTGCCAGGCCATCACTGTGTCCCATCTACCCACACCAAGGAAAGGGTGGGAAGAGAAAGAAAAAGAAAAAAAAAAAAAAAAAGGAAGCGGATTATATATATATATATATGCATAGATCAAGGAAAATTAAGCATGCTGTTGGATCAAATTAAGAAGAGGAACGGAGGAGGGATAAAGAACGAAAATAGAAAGGCAACAAAGAAAGAAAAAAGAAAGACAATACTAGAAATGGTGAGGGTAATTTCTTGGCTGATGCTGAAGTACTTTATCTGGGAGAGATGAGGTGAGTAGAAAGGACTCTATCTACTGAGAGAATGCTGTGGAGTTTACTAGGGTGAGGAAGTATTTCAAGCCAAAATTCTACAACCAAAACAAACAAACAACAAAAAAAAAAAAATGAAAGAATGTATAAGTCCTTGCTCTTGTTGAAGGTAAAAAAAAAAAAATAGAATTTAGGAGAAGATCCAACCTTACAAATTAGCAAAAATCAACGCACATTGAACCAAAATATTAGAAAAGAAAAATGAAGTAAAATGAAAAAAAAAAAAAAAAAAAAAAAGCTAAGATAGCCTGATACAAGCATTCTCAGCAACCAATTGAGGAAGCTAAATTAAAGACAAGAGAGAAGGGGAAAAAAAAAAAAAAAAAAAAGAAGCAACAGCAATCAAATGAAAAAAAATTATATACACATATATATAAGATGTAGGGATTTGATTTCTGTAGGAGTATATTTATGCCATAACATACTTCCTGGACACCAGGTATCACTGTGAATATAGGGGACAAACAACACAGGTATTAACCTCTCTCTGGATCACTGGCTTAGAGCAGAATGCTAGCTTATTTGCTCCTGGTGATTCCCCATACACCACAGCACTTAGCTCACACAGATATGGGATTTCCACAGTTCTTAATAGTTCCTCAGCAACAGGTCTCTGCAATCCTCCACATGGGTAGCAGGAATCCTGTGCCTGTTCCAAGTGAAGAATCACTCCTCACAGGCAGGATCCTGTCTGCCACTCCCTATGTCCCTAGCAGGAAGCCTGACAGCACTATGGGGCATTTTTGGCAAGACCCTGTTCAGGAACTTTCTCAATGTACAGATGATTCCTCCACTGCCAAACCACAGTGAGGCCACACCCTACAGCACCCCAAACTGTCCCCTAAATTCCTCTTGGAAGTGCCTACTTCTTAATCCTTTCACAATCCCTGAGCCTGATATGGGCATATGTCCACTTCCCAACACCAACATGTCCTCTTGCACTTGCTATTGTGGCTCTCCTCTGTCCAGGAACCCTTCCCCTTTGGATATTCCACCATTTGCCACCCACATCAGAGCTGCTTGAACCAGCAATCCAATCTGGCCACTGAGTTCTGCTCTGGAAAGCAGTGTTTAGTCTAACAAAAGGAACACAGACATTATCCTCATGGATTGCTCCACAGCAGGCTCACGCCACCTCAGCCCTGGGCGTCTGTCCACCCAGAGCCACTGCAGCCCAGGAAAGCCCACCGAAACTTGCCCAGATGTGATAGTTCTCTGCAGCTCTGGCCAAATCTCATTGTCTACTTCCATGCCACACATTCCGAGCCACCACTGTATGTTGATATTCCACACTGGGACTAATGCAGCCCTCTCCCTTTGACCCTTTACTCTAGGAAAGATGTGCTAAATGTCCCTTCTATCTGCCATCATGCTCCATGCCCCCCATTAAGCCCATTTAAAAAAAATAAATATTTAAGGTGATTGTTATATCAGTTATGTTGATTTTATTATTATACATTGTATACATGTATGAAAATATCAAATATACTCTACTACGTACTACAAAGACACATACAACTATTACATATTCTGTATCAAATATCACAAAATACCCCAAAACATGTGAAATATATGTATCACTTACAAATAAAATTTTAAAAATTAAGTAATTTTTAAAATCCAAGATTAAGTTTTAACGATAATCTCATTATTCAGCAGAAAAGAAATTAATATTTGTGCCCTTCAAAAACAAAATATGCACCTGAAATACATTTCATGAAACTACGTGTAAAATATATTGTCTATTTAAGAATAAAAGAAAAAAAAGAATGAAGAAAGTACAGCTAGAGGAATAATATATTCAGAAAACTAACCTTAAAAATGAAGAAATAAATGAAGACAATGCCAAATAAGCAAAAACTATTACAAATCATTGAAAGCAGTGTTGCCCAATGAGATATACTAAATGAAGTCCTTCAAGCTGAACTGAAAATGCATGAGACAGGAACCTAAACCTAAAGAAGAATAAAAGGATCATCAATTCAGGTAACTATGCAAAAAAATGTAAAAAAGAATATTGTCATTTAATGTAGCAGTTTTTTTTTTTTTTTTCTTACTCTCCAATTCAAAGAAAAATTGCATAAAGCAATAACTGCAACAATTGTAAACCTTTGTTGGTGGGTTTAAAATATGGAAAACTGTGAAAGAGTTGAAGTTTGTCACATTGATGGCTGCCAAGTACCAGCTTCCCTGCAACTGGGCACCATGAGTCTGGGAAGATAAGACTCCAGGCATCTATGGCTGGTGGAATCTGCTTATAATCACCACTTTGAGGACAAAGAGAGTCAGCAAGAGAGTTTTGGACCCCAAGAGGAGGACAAAAACAGTGGAAAACTGGCAAGTGGTTTGATCGGTCTAATCCCACCGGCAGCTGTAAGTACAGCAGCAGTGAGACTGCAAACTGGAAATGCCTTACCTGTGAACTGTTTTGGTGTTTCTGGACTTGGCACTCAGTTGAATGACCTTGGGGAAAGCTTGGGCAGGAATGCGGAGAACTTTGGGCATTGTCTAGGGCCCCAGACTGAGCCACTGACCTGGACGGAGCTAATAGTGTTCAGCTGTGGGCCGCAGGGAGCCATTGTGAGAGAACGGCCCAGCAAGCTCCACCCTCAGGGTCACAGAGCAAGGATCGGGCAGGAGCTAGTAATCTAGTGACTGAGCAGCCTAAAGACAGAGACTGAGTCTTAACCCTCAGGGACAGAGTGAGACCAGTTTTGGCACACTGGGTAAGTCGATAGCCACTTCAGCAGTGATCCCAGCAACAAGTACTTTCCTAGGAAAGCTTCTACTTAGACAAATTTAGAAGTTTAAAGTGCCTTTTAAGAGGGCTGAAGAGAGATTTAGGGTTTCCACCCTGTGAAGTTTGAGAAATCACCGGAGGCCACCAATAGTATCAGCATTGTGATTAACATCACATACCTCAGAATACCACCTTTTACCCAGACAATATTCAACAAGATATATATATATATATATATTATTGTTTTTTTTTTTTTTTGTATTTTTTGTTTGTTTGTTTGTTTGTTGTATTTTTTTTGTTGTTGTTTTATAGTTTAATTTTCAACCTTTTCCCTACAGATTTTTTCTTTTCTTTTTTCTTTCTTTGCTTTCTCCATTTTTCTAGTTTAAATACAATTTCCCATTGCTACCTTTTTCAATAATTAGAATTTCATTTTTGCTAGTGTTTCTAACCCTATTATTTGTTTTTTCACCCAATTTTATACTGTAAAGTTTTCTGTTTGCTTGTTTTGTTTTGATTTATGCCATTTTTGTCTTTCCTTTATACTTGGTGGAGGTGGGGTCCTATGTCCAATCAGGTTCGCAAAGAGCAGCTGACCTCAAGGGAACCACCAATCAGGCACCCCCAGAGGTTGGAGTTTTTTTAAGGTTGTGTCAAAGTACCCTACTGTACACCTATATTGCTCTGTCTCCATTTTTCTGTGCCTCTCTTCTTTTTGTCAATATTCCCTTTTACCCACACCCTCTCCATTTTCTTTCTTTCTTTCTTTCTTTCTTTCTTTCTTTCTTTCTTTCTTTCTTTCTTATTACTTTCTTTCTTTATTTATTTATTTCTTTTTCTTTCTCTTATCCCTTCTTGCTTTTCAACCTTCTCATCCTTCTCGTCCTGTACCAAAAGAACTCATCGAAACCCTAGTCCACAGGCAAGGAAACTTAAAGAGAAAGAGGAAATGAAATGAAAATTAGAACAAGGAAACAGATAAAAGTAATCACTCATGAGGAAGAATCAGCAGAAAACTCCTGTCAACATGAAGAACCAGTCCATAGTAACCCCTCTAAGGGACCATGAGGTTGTTACTACAGAGGATTCCACCTATAAAGAAATGTTAGGAATGAAAGTAAGGGAATTTAGAATACACATGATGAAAACAATGAAGGAAATGATGGAAACCATGATGGAAACTGCTAATAAAGTGGAAAATAATCAAAAGGAAATCCAAAAACGAATCAAATAAGAGATGAACAATATAAAGAATATAGAAAGGATATAGCAGAGCTGAAGGAACTGAAGTAGTCAATTAGAGAACTTAAAGATGCAATGGAAAGTATCAGAAAAAGTTTAGAGCATGCAGAACAAAGAATTTCAGAGGTACAGGACAAAGTTCTTGAGATAACTCAGATAGTTAAAGAGGCAGAAATGAAGAGAGAGAAAGCAGAATGTTCACTGACAGAATTATGGGACTATATGAGGCATTCCAACATACAAGTTATAGAAATTCCAAAAGGGAAAGAAGAAGGCCCTAGAGGAATGTAAGGTATACTAGAGAATATTAAAAATGAAAATTTTCCAAATATCACCAAAGATTCTGACACACTTATTTCAGAGGAATATTGGACCCCAGGTTGCCTCAACTCTAACAGAACTTCTCCAAGGCACATAGTGATGAACCTGTCGAAAGTCAAGACAAAAGAAAAGATTCTTCAAGCTGCCAGTTGTAAGCACCAGTTGACCTACAGGAGCAAATCCATCAGAGTGACTGCAGACTTCTGTAATGAAACTTTCCAATGCTTATCTATCTTTAATCTACATAAACAGAACAATTTTCAGCCCAGAATACTATATCATGCTAAGCTAAGCTTTAAAATTGATGAAGAAATCAAATCCTTTACTGATATACAAACATTGAGGAAATTTACCACAAGATCAGCTCTAAAGGAAACACTTCAACCTGTTCTACAAACTGATGATTACAATGCATAAGCAGAAAAGTAAGAACTCAGAAATTAAAGGACAGAACCTAACTTTCACACTGATGCAAAAGATAAAACTAAGCAATGGACTATCACAAAATAAGATGAATAGAATACTGCCACACTTATCAATTATTTCAATAAATGTTAATAAATTCCCCACTGAAGAGACACAGATTGGCTGACTGGATTAAAAAACACAATCCATCCATTTGCTGTCTGCAGGAGACACACCTGCCTTCAAAAGACAAATTAAAATTCTGAGCCATGGGTTGGAAGACAATTTTTCAAGTAAATGAAATTCAGAAGAAAAAAGGAGTTGCAATGTTATTTTCAGTTACATGTGGATTTAAAGCAACTAAAGTCAAAAAAGACAAAGATGGTCACTTTATATTGGTCAAGGGAAAAATACAAACAAGAATACGTTTCAATAATAAATATTTATGCACCCAATATAAATGTTCCCAGATTCTTGAAACACACCTTACTCAGTCTGAGCAATATGACATCTGATAATACCATAATAACAGGGGACTTTAACACTCTTCTTACAGAGCTGGACAGATCCTCTAAATAGAAGTTAAACAGAGATATAAGAGATTTAAATGAGACTCTAGAACAACTGTGCTTGATAGACGCATATAGAACACTCCATCCCAAAGATAAAGAATATACATTCTTCTCATCACCTCATGGAACATTCTCCAAAATTGATCATATCCTGGGACACAAAACAAATATCAACAAAATAAAATAATTTAAATTTTACCTTGTGTCTTCTCAGACCATAAGGAACTAAACGTGGAACTCAACTCAAGCAAAAATGTTTGACCCCACACAAAGGCATGGAAATTAAACAACCTTCTGTTTAGTGACAGATGGGTGCAGGAATAAATAGAACAGGAAATAATTAACTTCCTTGAGCATAACAACAATGAAGATCCAAGCTACCAAAACAAGTGGGATACTGCAAAAGCAGTTTTGAGAGGAAAATGTATCGCTTTAGATGCCTACGTTCGAAAAACAGAAAGACAGTGTATCAGCAACCTACAAGCTATCTTATGGAATTGGAAAAAGAAGAACAATCTAAGCCTAAACCCAGCTGAAGACATGAAGTATCCCAAATAAAAGAAGAGATCAATGAAATTGGAAACAAAAGAATCATTCAGAAAATTAATGAAACAAGGAGTTGGTTTTTCGAAAAAATAAATACAATAGATAAACCTTTGGCCAGACTCACTAAAAATAGAAAAGTAAAATCTCCACTAACCTCAATTTGAAATGATAAAGGGGAAATAACAACTGATCCACAGAGATAAAAGAGATCATCTCTGAATACTACCAGAAACTCTATGCCCAGAAATTTGACAATGTGAAGGAAATGGATCAATATTTGGAATCCCACTCTCTCCCTAGACATAGCCAGGAATAAATAGAGCTCCTGAAGAAACCAATATCAAGCACTGAGATTAAAGAAATAATAAAAAAGCTTCTGACCAAAAAATGCCCTGCTCCAGATGGCTTCACACCAGAATTCTATCAAACATTCAAGGAAGAGTTTATTCCTGTACTGCAGAAATTATTCCAAAAAAGTTGAGGAGGAAGGAATTTTCCCCAACATGTTCTATGAAGCAAACATCACCCTGATACCAAAATCAAGAAAAGACCTAAATAAAAAGGAGAATTTCAGACCAACTTCACTCATGAATGCAAAAATTCTCAACAAAATCCTAGCCAATAGATTACAGCTTATCGTCAAAAAAGTCATACATTATGATCAAGTAGGTTTCATCCCAGGGATGCAAGGCTGGTTTAACATATGCAAGCCCATAAACTTTACCCACTATATTAACAGAGGCAAAAATAAAGACCATATGATCCTCTCAATAGATGCAGAAAAAGCATTTGATAAAATCCATTATCCTTTTCTAATTAGAAAACTGAAGAGTATAGGCAAGGTAGCACATATTTTACTAAATAGAGTAAAACTGAAAGCTTTTCTCTTAGAACTGGAACCAGACAAGGTTGTCCTCTGTCACCTTTAATATTCAACATAGTGCTGGAAGTTCTAGCCAATACAATTAGGCAAGACAAGAAAATAAAGGGAATCCAAATGGGAGCAGAGGAGGTCAAACACTCCCTCTTTGATGATGACATGATCTTATACTTAGAGAATCCCAAAGACTCAACAACAAGCCTCCTGGAAGTCAACAAAAAATACAGTAATATCTCAGGATTCAAAATCAATGTACACAAGACTGTAGCCTTTGTATACGTCAATAACAGTCAAGGTGAGAAGCTGATTAAGGACATATATTTCTTCACCATAGTTTCAAGTAAAATGAAATATCTAGGAATATACCTAATGAATGAGGTATATAAATTAAATTTTATATTTTAATTTGTACCTCTATAAATTAAATTATGAGGGGAAGGGCAAGATGGTCGACTGAGAGCAGCGTCCAAGGGATGCTCCTGTCCAAAAAGAAAGATAATGTCCAGAAAAAGCCCAATTAAGCTGAAGACAGGGAGCCCAGCAGAGAGAGAGATGATAACTGCAGGTCACCTCAGCTAAGTCAAGCTGTGACTCCAAGAAACCAAGTTTCAGGTACAAAATTCATCTGGAAGGAGGAGTGTCCATCCCATCCCCCAAGAAAGCTGTGGTTTTTCTTTGTTTTTCTGTCTTTTTTCTTTTCTCTCTTCGTTTGCTCCTGTGGGTTTTCTGTGTACAAGCCATGAACTGTGGACCTCTTGCCTCACCCTACAGGTGAGTGCTGTGGGAAGTAGGGACTACTTCCTCAGAGGGACCTTGCTGTGACTTTGAACACTCTCTTGCTAGGCAGAAATATTGAACCTGCCATTCTGAACTTAAAGTATGCCCTTCCCCCCTTACATGATGAACCAGAAGCCTAAACACTTCTAAGACCAAGGAAAAAGGATCTTGCAATGCCCCCCCTTCCTATCTGTCAGTCCAAGAGTGCCCCCCCCATAAGAGACTCCGGGGGTTGTGCCGAACCCCCCTACCAGAATCTCAACCAGAAGCTGCACGGACTTGCATTCCACGCCCTACAACCCACACCCGCTTGGACCTACATGCGACCAGTGACCAGCAGCCACCTTGACCTCTGTGTAAGCAGCACCATGACCCATGACTCCTGTTCTGCACCCCGCAGCCACCCTGATCTCAGTACAATCTGTGCCACTACCCACGACAGGTGACCCACAGACACCCAGACCTCTGTGCAAGCAGCACCGTGACCCAAATCCCGTGACACACAGCTGCCTGGACCTAAGTACAAGTGGTGCCATGACCCACGCCCACTGAGCCTCCACACATCCTGACCAGGAACTCCAGGAGTGGCACAACCCCACGTCCTCCTTCCTGTACCCTCCCTGCCTCCACACTGGCCCACTCGTCTGGCCAACGACTCTGATAACCGCACCCTCCGGAACCCTCCCTGCTTTGTGCAGAGACCTTATCCTGGTGAGAGACTGCTAGAGCCTTGGGCTCTCTGTGCCAAAGTCACTGTGCACCAGGAAATCCCAGAACCATGTGCACCACCCCATGCCCTGTTGCTGGATCCAGGTGTGCCACACTCCGGAGCTGCTACAACAAAACAGAGCTACCTGGCTGGGGAAGTCACAGAGGAGCTACACAGGGTCACTCACTACAAAGCACACAATAGAGTGATCCCACCAGTGTCTAATCTTGGAGAGACATCTCCCCAACTCTGAGGATGCCCACAGGCAAAGGTGAAAAACAATCATGAGGTGAAATCAACAGAAAAACTCTGGCAAAATGAATAGTCAGAGTAGATTACTCCCCAAAGGATCAATGGGGCAAACAAAGCACAAGACCCCATGCACAAAAAAATAGCTAAGATGTCAGAAATCAAGTTCAGAATCTGGATACCAAATAAGATTGAATTAGAATTCTAAGCAGTAATCCAAAAGATGTCTCAAGAATTCAAAGAATTCAAAGACCAAATGACCAAAGATTTTGAGGCATTGAGGCAAGAAGTTGCAGCCCTCAAAGATCTGAGAAACATAGTAGAATCCCTCAGTAACAGAATGAAGGAAGAAAAAGAAAGGATTTCTGACATTGAAGACAGCTTTTGAACAATCCCAAACTCTCAAAGAGGATGAGAAATGGAGGGGAAAAACAGATCACTCTCTCAGAGAGCTCTGGAATAATTTGAAGAAAACCAATATTTATGTTATAGGGATCCCCGAAAGTGATGAAGTGGCTTCACAAGACACAGAGTCTCTTCTTCATGAGATTATGAAAAATGAAAAATAACTTTCCAAACATGCCAAGAGATTCTGAAATTCAGATGGCAGACAGTTTCAGAACTCCAGCACAACTCCACTCGATTAAGACATCCCCCAGATACATCATAATCAATTTCACTAAAGTTACTGTGGAGAAAATTCTGAAAGCAGCCAGACGAAAGAAAACCATTACCTACAAGGGGAAGAATATTAGAATAACTGCAGATGTCACTGCTGAAACCTTCCAAGATAAAAGAACATGGTCATCAAATTTGAATCTCATAAAACAAAGTAACTTTCAACCCAGGATCCTGTACCCAGCTAAACTGAGTTTCATTTATGATGGAGAAATGAAATACTTTAATGACATTCACATGTTAAAGAAATTTGCCATAACTAAACAAGCTGTCCAGGATATTCTCAGACCTATCCTCCATAAAGACCACCATAATCTTCCACC
>CAUYPK010036386.1:0-19372 GCA_963574355.1 Loris lydekkerianus
CACTTTTCGAGCTTTTTGACCTTTCCAATACATTTTAAACCATCAAAAACCACATGGGAGCTGACACCCAGTTCTTCCGCCATCCCATGCAGCGTTTGTGATGGGTCAGTCTCCACCAGGGTCCTCAAATCCTCGTCCTGGATTACTCTAGATCGACCACTTCTGGGCTCATCTTGGAGGCTAAAATTTCCAGAACGAAATTTCGCAAGCTAATGTCGAGCAGTGCATTCATTAACACTACCATTGCCAAATGCCTGGTTAATTTTTCATGCTGTTTTGGCAGCGCTTTGGGTCAATTTGAATTCGTAGAGAAAAATTGGCCGAAAATCACTTAATGACATCATATAGTAATAGGCTGAAAAGAATAAAAAAATTAAAAGTAGAAAAAAATGAATAGCATCAATGTATAGAGTACAAAATTCTCCATCGATCAGTGTATACCACGACACAGTAGAATAAATATTTATTGAGATATGGAGCTACAAAAACACATGACATTGAAACGGACAAAACTTTTGAAACAACCTATAAAAACTAAGATAAAGAGATGAAGGTTCAGGACCCAATTTCTCTTTTCTCATTTGAAATGCCGCTCTCTCTTTTCATAGTTAATACGGTCAAGCCCTAAGAATTACAAAATTTTAAAATGGGAAGTGAAGGATGGTGTGCGTAAGAATTTGTTAACTGTATCCCTTCTTACTACAAAGAAGTAGTGAGCCCCAGAGAATTTTAACTGCTGTCCACAGAATGGGTCTCCGAGATCATGATGCAATTTTGTTAAGCAAAGCTTTTTAAACTGCTGCAAATAGATGAAGTAAGATGTCACTCCAAATTAGTTTGGCTCTGTGAAAGATTCCTGCTGAGCTCTGCTGGGCCCTGAATGCCCTCCCTTCTCTTCTGACACTTTTCTTGATCCATTTCCGTGTGGAAATTGCACTATCTTTCCAGCTACAGAAAATATTCAGGTGTGCAAGAAATGTGATCCTTGATTTCTGTAACTCAATTCTGTCTCTACCTTGAGTCCTCATTCTACCAGCTGTGAAAAAACTAGACCTTGCCAATGCAGAAGAAAATTCATATAAAAAAAAGAAAGAAAGAAAATTCATATGTTTTGATTAAAACTTAATGAATTTGAAATTTTTTCTCCTTCTATATCTCTTCTTGCACGGCTGACTTTTAGGGTTTTTTTGGAGTTTAAGTGATGGCTTCATGATGTCATGCCATCAGGGGAAGAACACAGCCCTTGAACCCAGAGTCTTCCAGAATTATCTCATCCCTCTTTGGCATCTTCTGGAATGTGACGTTTCACCTATATTTCATGCATGTTCCCTCGCCCAATGGCCTTTGTTGAGGCATCTGAGATTATACCGAGGCCCTAATACCACGTGCATATGGGATCTGTAGACAGCAGCGTTCAGCCCATAACATCTTTATGTCACATCTACAAAACTGTCAGGAATGCAGGAAAAATGTTGGACCCTTCCTTGGGCCCTTGGAACACACGAGGTCTCTGTGAGACCAGTTCAAACCTTTCTGTCCAGGCCCCCTCTGCAGACATCCCTACTCTGTTCCTCAGTCCCCTGGTGGTTTAGGGAAACCTGTGAGGATGAGTAAAGCCCATGTCCCTTTTATCTCTTTTATCCCCTTGCACTCCCAAGGCTATCTGGAGAACTTCTCCCCGTTCGTGGATTTGTACCCATCTGCTCATCAGCGCTTGGTGCTCTGATCTCCACTCTATGTCTTTTTTCCCTTTCCCTTCCCTAGTTCACACACTCTTTCTCCTATGTGTATGTGTGTGTCTGTGTGTGTGTGTACGTGTACACCAGACTAGTTTAACATGAGGTAGGGAAGGAACAATAACTCTTGCCTGAAAATTGTTCTACATCTTTCCTCTCTTATAGAGTGTAACTTTTTAACCTGAAAGCTGGGAGTTTTAAAATTTCTTTTTTTAGTATGAGAATTTCCACTTGGAGTAATGCATATCAGGTAGGAGAGGGCTGTGCGGTAGCAGTTAATGGGTGGGAGAAACACATGGTTTAAAATTTTTGTGTGTGTTTTCCTGGGGGAAGTTAAGGGTTTGAGACTTAAGCCTTTTTATTGTGCTTTATACTCATATTTCAGTGATTTTATGCCTTTCATAAACTTTTTTTATTATTAAATCATAGCTATGTACATTAGTGCAATCAAGGGGTACAATGTGCTGGTTTCATATACAATCTGAAATAATCTCATCAAACTATTCCACGTAACCTTCATGGCATTTTCTTAGTTATTGTATGTAGACATTTGTATTCTGCATTTAGTAAGTTTCGTCTGTACCCATTCTAAACTTTTTTTGATGCACTTTTCCACTAGCTAGAAAAAATGGGACATTTTGCAAATAGTGTTAAAAGATAGTACACATCTTTTAACTTCTGAGAAAAAGAATTTAAGAATCTTTGCCTAAGGAATATTTCAAATGCACACAGATTATATACAGACCAAAATGTTCACTCTTGGTGGTACATGAGTAAAATGCAAATCATAACAATTAGATGCCCCTCCCTTCATTCTCCTGCATTAGGAATGTAGGGAAAATAACATTCTCAATTGCTCTTTGTGGGAGTCCAAATTACAATAACTTTTCTAGAAGGAAATTTGACAAAATAAGTATCTACCATTTTGCAACTTCACTTAAAAGAATTTAACCTTGAGAAATTTTAAGTTTTTCTTGAGCTTTAAAATGTTTGCCTTTATAAAATTATTATTTGTATTTCAAAATAGTAAGGGGGTACAAATGTTTTTGGTTACATAGATTGCTTTTGAAGGCAGGACTATAAAGTGTCCATCATTCAAATAGTGTTCATTGTACCTATCAGGTAGGTGTTTGCCCCTCCCC
Source organism: Loris lydekkerianus (assembly GCA_963574355.1). Lineage (NCBI taxonomy): Eukaryota > Metazoa > Chordata > Mammalia > Primates > Lorisidae > Loris > Loris lydekkerianus. The sequence goes on from CAUYPK010036386.1 coordinate 2,879, forward strand.
TCCTCCCACTTCCCCCCTGCTTTATTTTCACTGACTTTTACTTCTCTCTGCACATGTGTGCTCATCCATCAGTTTCAGTTTAATAGCAAGTACAAGTGGTGTTTATTTTCCCATTCTGAAGATACTTCATTTAGGATAATGGTCTCCAGTTCTACCCAAATGGTTGAAAAGGCATTGATTCATCCTTTCCTATGGCTGAGTACTTTCTGGGTATACATATACAACAAATTGGCTGTTTTGTTTTGTTGCACATGTAAGGCAATCATTTTATTTTCCACCATGCATTTGTGAAGCACTCACAAATAATAAAAGTTGAATTGGTGTTAACTAGAAGACCCCAGCCTGAGTGGGGTTAGCCAGGACTAAGAGTTAAATGTACACTTGGTTGACCCCTAAGAACTCACTGACCAGTTCTGTTTCACAAAGACACCTTCCAGAGAATTATCATGTCATGTTGTACTCACAAACCCATTAGCCAGCCTGGGATATCCTAATAACAATGGCCATGCAATTGCCACATTTCAGAAGTTATTTTAACTTTTCTATCTTCACAGGGAAGAAAAGTTATTGCATTCAAGAAATTAGTTGGACCAGTGTGTAGGATATATTTATTGTCCTACTGTTTTGGGTTTGTTTGTTTTTTTTATTGTTATCATTTAAGATTCATTGAGGTTACAAAGAATTAGGTTACACTGATTGCATTTGTTAGGTAAAGTTCCTCTTATAATTATGTCCTGCCCCCAAGACGTATGGCATACACCATGACTCCCATCCCCCTCTCTCCTTCCCTCTACCTGCTCCCTCCTTCTCCTACCCCACCTTGTATTAGCTCATCTGCTGCCTTCATATTAGAATTGAGTACATTGGATTCTTGCTTCTCTATTCTTGTGATGCTTTACTAAGAAGAATGTGTTCTACCTCCATCCAGGTTAATACAAAAAAAATGTGAAGTCCCATGGAATACTCTACCACATATTGTTAATCCACTCCTTAATTGATGGACACTTGGATTGATTCCACATCTTTATAATTGTGAATTGTGCTGCGAGAAACATTTAAGTGCAGGTGGTTTTTTGATGAAATGATTGACTTCTTTTCCTTTGGCTGGAGGAAAACTAGTGGGACTGCTGGATAGAATGGAAGGTCTACTTTTAGTTCTTTGAAAAATCTCCATAACTGTTTTCCATAGAAGTTGTACTAATTTGCAGTCCCACCAACAATGTATGTGTTCCTTCCTCTCTGCATCCTCACCAGCAGGAGTGTTTGAACTTTTTAATAAAAGACATTCTAACAGGTGATATCTCATTGTGGATTTAATTTGCAGTTCCCTTATGATTTAGTTACACTGAGCATTTCTTTTCATATGTTTATTGGCCATTTGTCTATCTTCTTTTGAAAAGCTTCTGTTTATGTCTTTTGCTCATTTTTCAATAGGATTGTTTTTTTCTTGCCAATTTGTTTGACTGCTTTGTATCTTCTGCATAGTAGCCCTTTATCTGAAGTATAGGTTTGGAATATTTTCTCCCATTCTGTAGGTTGTCTGTTTGCCCTGATTATTATTTCCTTAGCTGTGCAGCAACTTTTCAGCTTAATCAAATCCCTTTTATTTATTTTTGTTGTCATCAGGGTCTTAGTCATAAATTCTTTGCCTAGGCCACCATTGAGAAGAATTTTTCCTACATTTTCTTCATATTTATTATCCTTTTGATGTAAGTAGACAGTAAAGAAAACTTACATTCTCTAAATACCTATGTGATGGACACTGAACCCTGTTCTTCCACCACAGAGTGGCCCTCAGAATTAGATATTATTCCTCCAATTTACAGATTAGGAAAGTACAGATGAGAGCTACTAAGAGGAAAATGATTAGGACCCATGTGTGATTCCAAGTCCATGATCTGTTCTTTAGTATTCGAAATTTTCTAAGTTTTAAGCAGTAGAATTCATTTGTTTCCCAAATGTCCATGCCCTATTCATTAGTATTCAAAGTTTTGTAAGTTTTAAGCAGTAGAACTCATTTGGTTCCCAAACAAAATCACACACAAAGAACGACAATCAGAAACAAGTTGAAATGAAGAATATATCACACCTATGGCCCATGATGAAGGAGGGAGGAGGAGGAAATGGGAGGGGAGGGGGGAGGTGAATGGGGGGATCACACCTATGGTGCATATTGCAAGGGTACATGTCGGATCTATTAGTATAGAGTATAAATGTCTTAACACAATTAAGTAAAAGAGATGAGGTATATATTAACCAATGTGATGTAAGCGTTCCTAATTCTATATGAAATCAGTACATTATACCATAAATGCATTAATTTATACATTAAAAATAAAAGAAGCAAGTTAAAGTTAGGGAAGGTGGAATCTCCTGGCTCAGGGCGCATTGACTCCTTAGGCTTCTCAAGTACAGATCCAAGGTAGATTTATGGGGTTGTTTCTTTCCCCTATATTCAGCCCCATCTGAATATCCAAGCCTGTACTTCCTTTTGCAATTATCTGAAACCTTGTTGCAGGAGAAGCCAAACCATATCAGAGCTTTGTCCCTCCTGGGCAATGGGAGGGGGTGTTGGCAGCTATGTGGAAGCGCATCCCCACCAGGCCCTGTGGAAAGGGTGCGATCTCTGCAGGGGTCTGAGTGATGTCAGTGCCTACGGTCCGCAGAGTGGAGGGATGGGGGTCTGACTTACTCCCAAGAAGATGCGTGGTGTTGGCAGATCGTGCACTCCATCGTTTCCTCCTGAACTTTTCCTTCCTACACACCTCCTGTCCCATCACTTCTCTCTATTCTCTTCTCCCCTAATATGAATCCTTTCCTAGTGAGTGGGATGGAGCAATAGCGTTAGGAGTGAGAGAGGTTGGGAATGCTCCCTTTTGTTACCCTGTTTATGCCATTCTTTCCCTGCCTCCACTGCTCAGACTTCTGAAATTTAAAAGCTGGGAAGAGACTCTTTCTTTCAGTGTTTCTAACTGGCACCTTTTTTCACTGAGTTAAAAATTCAGAGTACCTGGCTGTGTATGAGGAGTGAGGGGTGAGAAGAGCAATAAAGGGAAGTAAAACGCATGGGTGGGGGGGAGGGCAGTATTTAATACCAGATTTCCAGAATATCCCCGCAGTGGAGCTGGAACCACAGCACATCGCCTCAGCTCTCCTTCCCTCCTGCGTCCTTGGTGGTACCAAAGGCCTTTACCGAGGACCTGGAGGACTCAGGCACAGAACAGAGCCGCACACGATCTGAGGCAGTCAGCTCTCTTATTCACATTTTTTATCAAACTTTGGGCATATCCTGAGCACAAAATACTGTTCCCTTTCTGGCAGAAATGACTTCAGCAAAGAATGAAAGGTTGATACTCAGTTTCCTTTTCTGTTCAGCCCAGGACAGAAGCTAAACTCTTATAAAGGTGACTCAAGTATGACATTTCAAACTCTGCCCAAAAAGAACACAAATGACAGAAAAACGTGGGGCTGAAGGTGAAGAGGAAAGGGAAACGAAAGAAGAGCCACAACAAGGAAAATGTTGTGCTCCTGGAAATGAAACTTCGAGATGTTGGGACTCCCCCGAGAACCTTAGGGACTGACTCAGCACATGCTGATCAGGTGCTGAAAACAATCCGTCAAGGACAAAGTGACACTGGGTTTCCCTGGAGCCATCCCCACCTACTAGGACACCCTGGGTGTTCTTATTTCTTTTTTGCCATAGCGCTTGCAGATCTCCAGTCATTCTACTGAGCAGGCCTGCATATTTTTCCCAGAGGCAAGCACACGCCCAAGATTGTTTTCCACAGGATGGGTGAAGTCTGTTAACTAAGAAAGGTACATTGGCGACAGCTGGGAGAGCTGTGCAGTTTATAGAATGCATCATGGAATGTGTTTGGCGTTTGAATACTTTTCAGGCATGGATTTCGGCCAGGACAGTGCTGTCACAGTACGTACTTCCTATTACTGCTGTCGTCGTTTCACTTCATTGCCCTTCAATATGCGGTCACAAGGTGAGTGACTTTAAATCATCCATTAGGACAATTACCAAATGTTTAAGTGCTGTTTTATAAGCTTCATCCAAACACAAGGTCAGAGAAATACTTTTGCTCTTATAAAGGTTTGTTTCCAAGGGTGCAGAAAGAGGTAATTCACTGGTATCAGCTCCACTGAATTTACAGTTTCTTTAGAGGACAGAGATAACATTTCTGTGCCTAAAAGAATTCCTAAGAGATGAGTCTGGACAGTGAGGATTAGTGATAAGTCAACATGCTGAGCCTGAATTTGCCCAGGAAAACTTTTGTCCTTCCTGATTTAAAATTTAAAAAAAAAAGGAGGCATGGGACATTGGGACTTCCTGAGGCTGCACTTTTTTCCAATTAACAAATGAAAAATAATTAAATAGTGCAGACACTCTTCCAACTCTAAAATTTCCTCAAATCTCACTAGGAGTTTAGCTCTCTGAACTCCCTAGGACTCCACCAATTCTATAGGAACACCACCTATGTTATTGCAATATGAAAATAAAAGGAAGTCCTTTTACATGCTTTGTTGGATCAATGCCCTAAACAATCACAAGAGGGAAAGGAAAGAAGGAAGGAAGGGAGGGAGAGAGGGAGGGAGGGGAAAGAGAGAGAGAGAGAAGGAAGGAGAGAGGAAGGAAGGAGGAAGAAAGGGAAGGAATGAAGGAGAAAAGAGAAGAGAAGAGAAGAGAAGAGAAGAGAAGAGAAGAGAAGAGAAGAGAAGAGAAGAGAAGAGAAGAAAGAAAAGAAAAGAAAAAAGAAAAGAAAAGAAAAGAAAAGAAAAGAAAAGAAAAGAAAAGAAAAGAAAAGAAAAGAGAGAGACTTGGCTAACTGGCACTGGTCTTCCAAGGTCAGTGTATTCTGCTTGAGTACGAGAAACAATAAAATGGCTTTCCTTTTTAATGATTCACAGCATCATTGGAACTCTTGGAACTAAAGGAGGACATGTATGAAAGAGAGAAGAGAAAAGGGAATGATGAAAGGAGTGATGAGCAAAGAGGAGGCGAAGACATAGGCTCCAAGCCAGCAGCCTGCCGGAGGCCATGCTCCGCCCACAGTCTGATGTGTGAGTCCTGACTTTGCAGTGGGAGGCTCAGGTGCCCTGGAGAGCCCTCCTGATGCTCTCGTTCTCTGTCTCTGCTTGTCTTACAAACAGTAATGACAAAGCAATATAGTGAATGTCTCTCTTCTGCAGAACAGGTGAAAGGAGGCGGTTCTTCCTCAGCTTTTCTGTTTTTAAAGACTTGCGAGCCATGAGTGAAGGAAGAGAGAAGATGCCATTATTCTTCCACAAGCTCTGGAAGCACTATGGATGGTTCTCATTTCTCTCTGAGCTTCTCTCTGAGGACCTTTCGGCATCTCCTGCCCCACCCAGAGAGAGTAAGCACCCCAGTGGAAATCCCCTGAAAAAACTAGCACATGCTGTACCAAAATATTGTGTCTTGGCTTTGTTCTCTCACATCTTCACAACTAAAGGAAAGAGATACAATCAAAATGATAGGCCACTTAAATGATAAACATGAGAATTTAAAGAGACATGACCCAATTACTTACCTGTGCAATGACACTCAGGAGTTTATGAAATCTGTGTTGGTAGATAGATGTAATTTGTAATTCCTCCTTGAACTCTTGCTGAATTTATAGGACTGTATAATTATAGCTTTCTTGAAAGAGTGTTCAGCTCAATGCATAAAACATACCAATGTTTGTGAATCAGGCTTACAATTTTCTAACCAACTTTTCAAAACAAGATTAGAAATGAGGACACAAATGGTTATCTGATGCACAAAACTGTCACTCTTTGTTTGATCTGGAAGGTGTTTTGAAATGCCCAAAGGCCCCAGTAAATGGAGAATATGAAATAGATCCCCTTCAGTTGGAGTCTTGCTCTGAAATATTCCTTCAGCTTCTAGTACAGAGTGTGGAACTGTATCTGGAGTAAACCATGTTTGTCACTGTCTCAAAACTAAAGAGGAGTTTCCAGAAACTGGTCCCATCTGCTTTTTTCTCATTTACTTATCATCAAATAACTATGATGATGAGGCTAACTTCTACATCCTTCAAAGACTCTCCAATTTTCTTTCCTCAGGGGTATGTTGTTCATCTCTGTTAATTGAGGTATTTCACAGGCCTGTGGACCAATTATACAATAATGAGTCCAACAGAAGTTCATAATTTACTGTCCACTCAGCTCCTCTGCACCCATCACATTTTAATCACAGTCTTGTAGCTTCTTTCCAAAAGAGAGTCGCAGCGAATCAAGAAAGTGGTGCTTTTTGGCCTGAATCCAGGCTATTCATTGAAGAACTGAGCAGAAGTATGTCTTACAGGAGACATTTTCTGTCTGTGGATGATAGGACAGCTCTCCATCTGTGCCTCTGAACACCAGTTATGGCTTAAAGAAGAAAGTCCAACAATTACCAGAAGTCAGCCAGGGTTAACAAACACCACTACTTTAACCATAGGGCCCAGAAGGATTTTGATTGGCACACAAGTTCACAGAGAGTCTGAATTGTCCACACCATACTCTCAGACCTCTCCCCTGTATATGTAGGTATAGTTTGTATGTAGTACATAGTCCTGAACAATTGTATGGCAATCAGATTTTCACAAATAAAAGTCCTGTCTTAAATATACTAAGAACGATTTTATTCTTTAAATAAGAGGTCAGTAAACCTTTACTATGAAGGGCTAGATGGCCAAGATTTTCCACTTGGTGCGTCATACAATCTCTGTCTCGTCTACTCAACTCTGCCATGGTAGCACAAAAGAAGCTTTGGCTGATCTACAAATGGGTAATCCTCTCAAAATGTGGATTTAAATGTTGACTGATGCCACTGCTCTTATTTAAAAACACTCATCTAGACACTATGATTGTACTCCTTGGAAAATCTCCAAGGTAATTTTACCTTATCAGGAAATCAAGCTGGATTTATTTATAAAAACTTTATTTACAAGAACAGATAGTAGTCCAAATTTGATCCCTAGGCCATAGTTTTCCAACCTCTGCATTAAGCAAATAATCCTTGAATGCCTACTACGATGGGTGAAGTCTGAGGAAGTACCAGGGATACACAGAGAGCAAAAAAGAAAACTTGCTATTCTTCTGAAGCTGAAAGGTTGCGGCAGGGGGGAAGGGTGTGGGGGGGTGGTTAAGCTATTTAAAATAAACTTACAATAAATTATTTCATAAAGTGAAGAATCTTTCTTTAAAACAAAACTTAACCCCAACCAACCAATGGATTAGCTTTGTAAGTTTCAATTTTTATCTCATGATTCCTTTAAAGTGGGCCCTAGCCCAAAATAACTTGAGCCCACATTTGAGTCTAGCACCTTACTTTGAAGTAAGCACATCAAATCTGGAGCTGCGAAGAATGTCAGAAAGAAATAATAAAATAAAATGCTCTTTCTCCCCACGTCCTCCACCTCTGCTTACAGCAGCAATACTTTTACTCGGACTTCCTGTTTCTGGAACTTGCCTACTTTTTTTGCTGTGTTTATACTTCCCCCTGTTTGTGGTTAACTAAGCATAAAGCTACAGATCTGAGACTCCCTCCCTTTCTCTCTCCTCCTCCCCCCTCCCATTCATTTCGTTCACACAGGCTCACACGTCTGTTCTCTCCTCTCCTTCGCTCTCAGAATGACAGTTCTGGGTACAGCTTTTGGTATGTTTTTTTATTTGCTTCACGTTGTTTCTGGAGAAAGTGGCTATGCACAGAATGGTGAGTCATTTCTAACTTTTCTTAAGGATTTTGGGCTATCTCCAGCACACCTTCAGGGGACTCAGTTCCTCAACAGACCTGAAGTGGGCACTGGGTTGGGCTGGAGATGGAGCACTTACCATGCTCTCAGTCATTTCACATGTCTTGGCCACTAGGGCAGGGGGCCTGGGGGTGGGGCGATGGCTTGCAAGCCCTCAGAATTGTCAAGAAGGAGGGCATTTGACTCTCAAAACGTGGATCTTAAATGCTGATTGATTCCCCTGCTCTCACAAAAAGACCCATATGGACCCTACAATCATGCTTGCTGGAAAATCTCCAAGGTAATTTTACCTGGTAACAAAATCAAGCTGGATTTATTTTGTTTGGCTTTTTAGGGGGTTTCAAAAGTATGATGCTTAGGATAAAATAGTATCCAGAAAAAATAGCTTTGTTTGCATTGGCCAGTGTTCTTTTCTCAGCACCTCAATGTGTCTAGAATATAGTAGACACTTAGTAAATGATTTACAATGTCTTCAAAATTGTTTTTGATAGATTTTTGTGAGAGTTTTAGTAAATGACTGAGGGGGGAAGATCTGAATGTGTTGTCTCATTGAAATACACTTAATTGCCTCCATATCAGTGAATTTATCATCTGCAATAATTCTCCTTAAGGTCCTTGAAATATTTAGTAGCTGGGAACAGATCCTGCCAACTTAGGAAATGCATTGTCATTCCAACTAAACTAGGCAAAAAGTGCCCAGGCAGCAGCAAGATCCACCTGAGAACTTAGCCCACCAATTTGTTGGTGCATATTAAGCCCTTTCCCTTTAAGAGTTAAAAATCATTTTTCTATAGGCAGTATCAAATACATCAGCCTGATGACTCAACTTAGATATTTTGAGTCCTATAATTACTAAGGATGGAAATCCCTAGAATTTTCTCACTAAGGGAATTGTCAGAGGGTTGACATTTTGCAGTGTGACCATGTGTGAATCACTCTGGGGGGGATGATCGTTATCCTATGGTAAATGTTGCTGTTGCCTGTGTATGAGTTAGCACAAAAATGTGTGGCAGGGAAACATAATCTTACTCTCCTTTGGTGTAGGATATTCTCTCTATTTCTCCCTGGTGATTATACTTTTTTTTTTTTGCAGTTTTTGACCAGGGCTGGGCTTGAACCCGCCACCTCTGGCATATGGGGCCGGCACCCTACTCCTTTGAGCCACAGGTGCCGCCCTGATTATACTATTTTTAAAACAAATAAGAATTCTAATTGAAAGCATAGTTTTCACTTCACCTTTTTAAATTTCAGAACTTTCCCCCCCAAGATCTATAACCACCTAACCACATGATCACATTAAAATACTTCCCAGTTTGGAGTGTAAGGAATTCACCATCAGCTGCTGCTTGTTGAAAAATAAATTAGTTCTTTGATAACAAGTATAATAAAGATAATAAAGGAATAACTGTTAAAAATCCATGTAAACCTGTTAATCTACTAACTCTATCCGTTCAGTAGGAAAGAAGACTTCTAAACCTTACTGCCATGTATATAATACATGTTCCAAAATTTTAAGTTTTTATAGATAAGTATGCTTAGATATCTATTTAAATATTAATAATATTAATTATTGAGCATTTAAAAACAATAAATTTACTCACCATTCAAAGCTCCATGTAATTTCAAAACCATAGTGAGTCCAACACCTTCAATTAACATAGAACTGGTTTTCAAAAAAATCCCAGTGTTGCATATTTATTTTCAGAACTAGAATTCTTATTTTATCTCTTATGCTTATTTCTCAGAAAACATGATAGTCATAGCTAACCCTTATTGAGTGCTCAGCGTGTTCTAAGGTAAGTCTTTGTGTGTATCCATTAATGAGTACTCTAAGCATGAGTTTGTATGTGAGAACACTGAGTCTTACAGAGGTTGGGTACCTGATGCAGCACCTCATCTGCCAGGAAGAGCAGCCAGCATTTAAACCCACATCTGTCCAGGTCTGACACCGTAGGTCTTAACTACTGCCGAGGCTACTCTTCCCTAAGAATTTGTCAACTTGTGTCATGCAAAACATTCTCTTTGTAAAATGCTATGCCATTTTACAAGTAACTGAAGGGAATTTTTTTTGGTTACAGGGCAATTGGCCCAGTAACACCTGCTAACGGGCCAATAAGCTGCTTCTAAAACATAGCCACTTTCAGTGCAGGAAAAGTTATATAAACAGTGCTTTGCATATTATATGAGAATATACAGCAAGCGTACTTGTCCAGACTGGACGGTTAAGGTCAGTGGGAGTTCTTTGTTTTGCTGGTGCCCAGCATTTTCTAGAGTGTACTCTCTCTGGTTTACATTAAGAATTGTAGAGATGGGCGGCACCTGTGGCTCAAAGGAGTAAGGCGCCAGCCCCATATGCCTGAGGTGGCGGGTTCAAACCCAGCCCCGGCCAAAAACTGCAAAAAAAAAAAAGAATTGAGACATAGCTGACCCATAGGAAATCTGAATCTGAATAGTAATGTATACGGTGTGTGCAGAATTTGTGGAATACGAAGAAGAGAAAAAGTCAATACAATATGAGGGCTGCCTGTAAGGCCAGAACCATTCTATTTAGAAAGGGGCCAGATCTTATGGAAGAGATCTAAGTAAGTCTACAAAATTAGGCTGAACATGTTTAAAATACAAGACCTTTTGTTATTTAACACTCCCATCAGAAGGAGGGTCACACCTAGCCAAAATTACATTAGGAGGTTTTGCTAGGGGCAGAACTGTGAACTGGATGAATTCCAGGAATCAGAAAGGCAAATGCCCAAGGCTGTGAACTGTACCCACAGCTCTTACCTCACAGGGGCTGTTCCAGATTTGTTCCAGATTTGTTACTTTGACTGAACTGACCCATCACTCAACTGCTAGGTCCACTCATAATCAGCTTTTTAAACTTTCCCACAGAATTTCTATGTTATTTAAGTAAAGGTAGTGTTTTTTTGAACAGCCCATGGCCTCTAGGACATTCAACTGATAGTCTGTGTCCCATTTAAATAAAGCCTTAGGATGATTGGATATAGAGTTTCTAGTATTGATGAACCAGAAGGCCTAGAATCAGTCATAGGCTCACACTTGACTACTCAAGAATGACTTTGGTTACTCTGGATTTTCTTAGGTTCTAGTTGGAGAATATTTGCTTATGGATTTTTCCTGCCTCATTTTCCTACTAAATATTGTGAATTACATGCACAAAATATTCATTTAATCATAGAGTCTACAACCTGTCTTAAGAAATCCAATATCATCTGTGACAGATTGTACTTTCCAAAGTGGTGGCAAAAAAAAAAAATCTGATTCCACATTTTCTTCCAGAATCTAGTTAGTGTCTATAAGATACCGTACCTACAGAAAAAAAAAATCTAGAACAACAGAAGCATTATGTCTAGTATTCACAAGGAGGTCTACCAGATCTGAGTCAAGCCAGACCTAACTTTTTCTTATCACTTTTTCTTATCATGCTCAGTCAGTCGCATGAAACAAGTTGCCTTACCAGTGGTTCTCAGCCTTCCTAATGCCGCAACGTATTTTCATTTTTAAAAAGGGGTCGTGACCCAGAGGTTGAGAACCACTGCTTTACATAGTCACACGATGGAGATGATCAGTGCTACTTTAAATTGGGGTGACTTTTTGGGAAAGAACAAACCCCTTTAAAAAGTGAACTTCTGACTATAAATCAGCTACAATCTTTATAATCTTTCTTCATTTGAAAAAATTGGGAGGGAATAAATTAATATCAACAAGAAAGTAAAAAATGAGAGTAAGTAGCATATGAATAATGAGAAGAATCTCTTATGTGAAATATTCAAACATTTCAATAGTAACAAATGTAGTAGAAGAAATTCTAGTTTGAATGAAGAAAAATGGCTGTTCAGTGTCTCTTTCTAGTTCTCTAATGTGGAAGTATTTGGAGATTACTTATTAACTGTGGTGCATTTTTTTTTTCTTTTAGAAAACTGCGTGCTCTGTTTTTGTTTTTTATTTGCTTGTTTCAAAACCCTTTTCTTGTCTTTGATCTTGGGCTTTTCTTCTTCAAATAAAATAGAGTCAGTCCTTCATGTATACCACAAAAGTCTGCCAGTTTATTACTGTGACTCCAACTTTCAAAAAAATACTTTTATTTGCTTCATAAACAGCCTGCATGTTTGTTACCCCCCGCCCCAGGAGACTTGGAAGATGCAGAACTAGATGACTACTCCTTCTCCTGCTATAGTCAGCTAGAAGTGAATGGCTTCCATCACGCACTGACCTGTGCCTTTGACGACTCAGACATCAATAGCACCAGTCTAGAATTTGAAATATGGTAAGGAACAGTGATTTCAAGGACATTGAGAAATCCTCTGTCTCTCCTTTCACATGTTCTTTTTCATAGCTGCAAAGGAAAAAGTGTGTGACCTAATTAACAAATATTAAAATCTAATGAATTCCCAAAAGCCTCCTAAAGCTCTTTGTCCTTCACCAAGACTGAGCCAAAGCAACTCTTACAGTTTATCTTCATGTTCAGAGGCTACAGCCAAATGTTGCTATTAATCTTGAAGATGTCACATCCTTCCCCCCTTCATAGTAGAATTTAAATCCTGGTTTTCCTAGAATACTCCTCACTAAAACATTATTTGCTCAACATGAGATAATCTAGTGTCTTCAAGCTTCATTTGGGAGTGAAGTTGCCTTGGTTCCTAATCCCATTATCAGTATTTATGTGTTTTTTGACCTAAAACAAGTTATATAACTTTACCTATGCCTCAGTTTCCCCACCTATAAAATGAGATCACTTAACTTATATGAAGATTGTGATGGTTAAATAGTTTAATGCATGCAAAGCCCCCAGAATAGTCATCCAGTGGATAATGCATAATGCAGAAAAGATACTAATTCTGTGAATATCAGCTGAACTACCCTCTTGACACATTTGAACTTCAGGTGATCCTCTCAAGGTAAATTTCCCAAAAATCTGCAGGAATAAGTAGGCATTGGGTCTCATTAGGCCTCAGAGTAAAGACAAAAAAAATTAAAAAAGCTTCTGGTTTGAAAGTGTAATAAAGAGCTCAGGGAGCTTTATCTTCTCCACTTTCACAAATCATCTTGTGCTGCCAAGAGTTATCTTGGGTAACCTGAAAAAAATACTCTACTGTGAAATTATGACTTATAGCTATCTCCAATATCTTATCAGATGACCTAATTTTTAGTTAGTTTTCTACTGAGGAAAGTAAGTCAAGATCTACCAGTAGTAAATGAGGGCTTCCTAAATTCCATAGACCTGAGACATTCTCCCACAATACACAGTCCCAGAGCCCTGAATTCTGTCTTATGTTAATTTTTGGAAGCTTCCTGCATCTATTCATACAGTGCTTCATGCTGAAGTCATTAGATAAACATGGTTTTGAACTTCAATACTGTAGTGTGTTCTTAGTCTGCCTCTGATAGTTCACTTCTCTAACACACTTTCCAGGAATAGAATAAGTTGAAAGAATGGGAACCTATAATGCCCTATGTCTAGGCTACAAGTGGACTACACTACAACAGCCAAACAACTCGTTCAACCAACACACTCATCGTTATGGGCAAAACATCCTTCCACACAGAGGTTTGACTGTGGGTTCTCCAACCAGCTGGCAGTGGACCATGTGTTCAATGTGGTTTCGCATGGCCAGGCTGACCTTGCTATTCACTTTCATTCACACAGTATTTGACCATGCCCTTGCTCACTTGAATGCAGTTTCCTACTTCTCTTAACATATCTCTTGATTTTTTTTTCCTGTCATATTTTACACTGTCCAGAGCCTCTATTTGGGTTTGCAATTGTATTCAGATACTTCTGTTGGAAAGGGATTGTCAAAGGCCAGTTTTCAGTGTGAAGTGGTTAAGTAAACTAAGGTACTCCTGGTAGACCAAGGTACTTCTAGAGACCAGCCATTTTTATCAGAGCTGTCTAGCCCTTGAGGGAGACATTCATGCACCTCAGGTTCAGAGAAGACAATGTATCTCAAATTGAACTCATTTAAAGAGAGTACTCTATTTGCTAGGTAGGTTGGGCTTCTTTTTCACAATGAATCTAGCTTTATTGCAGTTTGGTTTTTTTTTTTTCTGTTTTATACATTTATAAAGAAGAAATTAAAATGTACTGAGTGAGCATGGTGCAACCTGACAACACCATTACAGAGGTGGGGTTGTTGATTGATAGACACCTACCTGATGCCATCTCTCAGAGGACAAGAAATTTACCACCTGCCCTGGAACTACCACCAGTCTCCCAGGCTTACAAAGTAAAATTCAGTTACTATTCAATAAGTGGATTTCAGAGAGACTTAGATTAACCAAACTCACAGATTTAGTTTACCAGTGTGCCAGATTACCTCACACTGACAAATATAAATTATCAGAGAGAACCAAATTTCATACTGGACTCAGGATCTACAAGATTTAGTATCGAGGTCAGGATATGGCGCAGAGAGGGCTAGTAGGTTGCACATCAATATAAATTCACCTTGACTGGAGGCCTGAATATTTTTCATTCACTAAAATTCTAGCCAGATCTCATGTGCCTTGAGTGACAACATTGAGGTTCTGGAAACAGGCACCCGGATTGGAATCCCAACAGCCTCATTTCCCTAACTTGGTCACCAGGGCTAGGGGAGGTCACTTAAACTCTCTGATCACAACAGAGTAAAGGGATGAATTTCTGAAATATGATATGTGTCTGTAAATGGTACTTACTCATCTCAGTATGCTTCAATTTTCATTATAAATATCAAAATGTTGTTTGGTTTAGAAGCAAAACAGAGAAAATGTGTTTGTTTATTTTAAGTCTAGAGTTACTTGACTCATATTCCAATGTGGTGAATTTTTTTAAAAATTAGTTGCCAGCATTTAAAAATCTAAGTATCTCTTTAAAAATCAAATCTCATGGTATTAGGCCCATATACCACAAGGCAGTGGGAACAGAATTCTGGCTGCTTCTTACAGATGGAAAATTAAATCTGTCTTGGCCAGGCAGGGTGGCGTACATCTATAATTCTTGCACTTTGGGAGGCTGAAGCAGGAGACCAGGAGTTCTAGACCAGCCTGAGCAAGGATAAGATCTCATCTCTACAAAAAATAGAAAAATTAGCCAAGGGTGGTGGTGCACAGCTGTAATCCCAACTACTTGGGAGGCTGAGGCAGGAGGATCCTGGAGCCTAGGAGTTCACGGTTCCTGTCAACTAGGATTATGCCACTGCACTGCAGCCTGGGTGACAGAACAAGACCTGTATCAAAAAAATAAAACAACAATACACACACACACATATATATACATATATGTCACTCTTGAAAGTAGAACCACTTTCCTCACTTATATTACTTGCATATACCCCATGGGAATTTTTATTTGATACCTTGCTTTTTAAGTGTTTGCATAATTTCCGCTCTCAGAAAGTAATTGTATTTCCTCTATTTCTACATTCTTGAGGGTATTACAATTACTCCCATGTACTGTTCACAGATACCACTGCAAATATGTCATTTTTTGTTTTCATCAATTACCAACACCCTTACAGGCTCCAACCTGATATCTGCCAAGTATTGTTAATTTAATCCTTTCTACAGTAAACCAAACTCCAGCCAGATAGATTCTAGATATGAATCTCTAAAATTGTTCAGTATTTTTGAATGAGAGTCTGTCTTTCAGAGTCAACTGAGATATAAAAGCAATAATTTTTTGTTTTGTTTTGTTATGTCTTTCAGTATTTCCGCATAAATATCTGCTTGCACCAACAAAAGAAGTGCATTTATCATACTAAACCATATAAGAGTGGAGGAGGTTACTAGGGTAGAGGTGAGGCTAAGAATCAGGTTAGAACCAGGAGATTTGTGTGAGGGGCATAGGGCTGAAGTCCTCAAGAAGGGTCCTACAAGGCTAGGTGCCATAGCTTCGTAGTGAGAGCATGCCAGCCCTGCACACCAGGGGTGGCAGGGTCAAACCTTGCCCGGGCCTGCTTAACAACAACAACCAAGTCCTACAGCATCAAATTCACTAGCCTGTGGTACTATTTGGATGCTTGTAGTGTTCTTCCCCCCACCAAAAAAAAAAAAAAAAAAGGAAAGAAGAAAAAAACCTAGAATACGTCTGTCCAATAAAAATACCAGGCAATCCACAAGTGAATGAGCCACTTAGGTAACTTTAAATTTTCTAGTAGTCAAAAAAGGAAAAAGAAATAGCTAAATTAATTTTTTAAAGACTTTTTTTAATCTAATGTATCTAAAATATTATTTCAGCATGTGATCAATACAAAGAAAAATATTAACAAACTATTCTACATTCTGTTTTTCATCCTAAATCTTCAGAATCTAATGTGTGTTTCACACTCAGATTACATCTCAGTTTGAACTGCCCACGTTTCAAGTGCTCTCAACAACCAGGGATGGCGTAGTGGTTATTGTGTGGGCAGTGTAGCTTGAGAACATTCCTAAGCAATTTTACCATTAATTATGATATTAATATACTTAAAGAATTTATTATTTTTTAAATTTATTTATTTTTATTGTTAAATCATAGCTGTGTACATTAGTGCCATCAAGGGGTACAATGTGTGGGTTTCATATACAATCTGGAATCTTCTCATCAAACTGTTCAACGTAGCCTTCATGGCATTTTTTTAGTTACTGTATGTAGGCATTTGTTTTCTGCATTTAGTAAGTTTTGCCTGTTTTTATAAATTCTCTTTATTAAGTTGAGGAAGTGTCCTGCTATTTCTTACCTGCTGAGAGTTTTTAA